>CM034607.1:36855004-36882504 GCA_020091685.1 Lutjanus erythropterus
GTGTTAGTGTGTGTGTGTGTGTGTGTGTGTGTGTGTGTGTGTGTGTGTGTGTGNTGTGTGTGTGTGTGTGTGTGTGTGTGTGTGTGTGTGTGTGTGTGTGTGTGTGTGTGTGCAGGTGGTTTGTGTGTATAACAGCAGTATGAGACAGCTGGTCATGCAGAGTGGGCGGAGCTTCCAGTGGCCAGGTGGATCTCCACCTCCAGATGTCCCAGAGTGTGGCTTCAAGAACGACAAACCAGCCTGTCTCACACGTACGACTGAACAAAATGTCCTCGCTTTGTTAAAAAAATGTCCTCACTCTCTTCAGCAGGTCGTCTCTTTCAGCACTTTCTTGTGATTGGTCCTCACACTGACAGTAGACTCTCCTCTGCAGGTACAGTTACAATGCAACAGATGGTTGCTATAGTGATCTGCTTTGTCTTCATCATCATCGTTACTGTGACCATCTTCATCTACAGGTGAGATGCTCCAATACACACAAAGATGTTTGTACATCTATACTTGTGAGGACCAACTCAAAGTGAAGACTTGACAAAATGTCCTGACGTTAAAATGTGTCCCCACTTTACTAAAATGTCCTGACTTTACAAGATTGTCTCAAGTTTACAAAAATGTCCTGACTGTACAGAGAATATCCTGACCTTGCAACAAATGTCCTCACTTTACAAAAATGTGCCCACGTCATCAAAATGTCCTGACTTTATAAAATATGTCCTCACTTTGTAAAGATGTCCTCAGTCAAGGCGTAAACTCAGGTGGGTCCTCACAAAGATAGACGTAGCAGAAGAACACACATGTTGTGATGGTTTGAGCTCTCACAGCACCTCTCTGTCTCTCTGTATCACTCTCTCTGTCTCTGTCTCTAATTTTTATTTCTTTCTTCTGTCATTTATTCTTTCACTCTTTCCTCCTTCTTTTCTTCTGTCTTCCTCTTTGTCACACGTTGTCTCTCTGTCTTTGTCTTATAACAGAGAGATCACAGCGAGGCCGAGGATGATGAAGGGATGAAGGGTGTTGTTTAGATAAAGAGAGGAATAAATTGAGCTCAGACTATTTTGTGATTGGCTTAGAAGTTTGAAGTCATTTCTTTCATAAACAAAATGAATTAAATATAAAACACTAACTGGGAAATTATAACCGCCTGAGAAAAAGAAACGATGAGCGGGTTAACGTCCCCCATTAGAAAAAATAAAACATAAAAGATTCAGTGAATTATTTATGTTTTCTTCCGTTATTTGTAGACATTTGTTGATTTTTTTTATGTGAGAACAAAAGAACAAATATAAAAAGTCACAGATTTGATCACTGGACAAGCAGGATACAAATGTCCACACCTCCATCTGTAAATACACAAGTCTAATACGTGGTGGTAAAATAAAAAATAACAGATGACCCAGAACTGAGCCTAGTGGAACTTAACAAACTTTTATTCTGTTTAGTTTACACTCAGGACATAACAATATATTAAATATCACAGTATCACAAAAAACAAAATGTCTCAATACCACAGTGGACTATGACAATACATACAATGATGTTACATAGTTAATTATTTTTAATATTTTTATTTTATTGTATTTTACAAAAGGACAGTTACTGACTCCTGCATGGATTTTGTTTTTCAGTTTGTACACATTTAATTCATAATTCAAGCTCTCACTGCTGAAGTTCATGTTTGGCTCCTGGCTGCTACTTTTACTTCCTTTAATTAAAGAGGAAAATCAGAAGCGATTGAATTTGAAAGTAGGGCTGCAAATTTTGTGTATTTAGTTTCACTGATAACTGACAATCAATTAATCAAGAACTCATTAATAATGAATAAGACTGTTAAAAAGGTTAAAACGTGACTGTCAGTGGAGGGGGTCTTTAAGTCTGACAGTCTTAAATAAGTTGTGGGTTGAAATGTGTGTCAGAGTTTCAGCTTCTTTGTTCCATCGTTCTTCACGTTCTGTCAGATGTTCTCTTTAATAGAACAGCAGACTTCACTGTCGTGTTCGACCTGCTGTGGTTTAACTTCCTTTTTGAGATCAAATAATAAAATGTCAACGCTCTGGACCGAACACAAACTCCTCTGAATGACAATATCAACTTTTTATATTTTGACGTCGACACAAACATGTTGTGTTTTTAGACTCTGGAGTGGATTGAAGTAAAAAAAAAGATGAAATATCTTCTGTATTGTGTATCTGTGACTGCAGGAGGGAACAGGCATCAATGCATGATGGGAAACTTTATTCCACTTCTTTGACTGGAGTCAGTGAATCAAAGTATTGATGAGGTATTGATGATGTATTGATTACGTTCATCAGTCTGCTCCTGCTAATAAACTCACTGCAGAGAAAAAAAACCTCTGTCTGTTCTTGATTCAACTGTTCAGATCAGATTCTTACAGTCATGTGACCTGACAGGAAGGAAACATGGGAAAGGTTCCCGTGGTTACGACCAGTAACCCAGTACTGAGCAGCGAACAGGTTTCTCATTGTTTACAAACTGTTAAAGGGTCAGTACAAAACTGAGTATTTTAATATTTATTTATTTTTAGATTGATTTTATTTTAATTACAATAAATTCAAAATAACAATAACAAGTATTTATGAGAAAGATAAAAGTTATAAAAGACTGTCGTCCACAGAAATGAGTCATATTGATCAGCTGTTAAATCTAAATCTTTAACATAATTGATGAATAATAATTGATGAAGGGTGTTTATCTGATCTGTGATTTTCTGTCACACAGCTGAGGTTAAAGCTCCTTTTATTGTTTCCGGTTGGTTTCATCATTTCTTTGAACAACTCTCGACTGTAGCTGCTGCTGTGAGAACTTTAGTGGTAAAATCTCATCTGTTAGTCTTATAAACGTCTGTGCCATGTTTTTGTGTCCAATAAACCTTTAAAGACATTAATGTGTCTCATAAACTGGACGTCCAGGATTAGATTTCAGGTCTTAGCTACAGAAAAAAGCTTCAACAGATGAAACTCCGCTTTGTTTTAACACAAGACAGAAAAATAATCAGAGACGATCCAGGACACTGAATCACTGAGGAGTCTTCAACATGTTTAGTTCATCTGGACAGGAAGACACAACAAAGATAGACCCCTCTGTCCCTGTCTCTGTCTGTCTCTGTCTCACTGTTCAGCTCAGTCATCTCTGTCTTGTTTATCTTTCCCTCACCTTTCTCCCTGTTTTCTCCCTTCTCCACTTTTCAACACACACATCAACAATCACACACACACAAAAAAAACACACGGACATACACATGGACACACACACACGCCTGTTCTCCTGTCTGTTGAACAGGAAGTTGAAGTTGGAGAGCGAGCTGGCAGCTCAGCTTTGGAGAGTTTCCTGGGACGACGTCCAGATGAGCAACCTGGATAAAGTCCTGAGGAGAGCCTGCAGCCGACTCACCATGTCCCTGGTAACAACACACACACACACACACACACACACACACACACACACACACACACAGAAACACACACACACACACACACACAGAAACACACACATGCAAGGGAAGTAATTTAAAAGGTTTATCAATAACATGTTGACTGGACTCATGACAGCCAGTTGATCTCTGCAGAAAGGATCTAACTGCGGCTCTCTGATGACCATGGGAGGAAACTTCCAGATCTACACCAAGACTGGATACTACAAGGTCTGACTGATACACACTGACACCAACTCTTCTGATCATTCTGATCAGTCTGATCAATCTGATCAGATTGATCAGACTGCTGTAATGATGGTGGTCAACACAATGGTGTGTGAGGTTCTTCATCTTTCTGATCTCCTGCAGGGAAACCTGGCGGCCATCAAATACATCAACAAGAAACGAATCGAACTGACCAGGAATGTTCTGTTTGAACTGAAACATGTAAGATCTTCATCTGTCTCCCAACTAACTGACTTACCAAACGATCTACCAAAGGACCTACCGACTGACCTGCCAACTGACCTGCCTACTAAGGTTGACTGCTGACTATCTTGTTTGGGGGTCAGTGCCTTGTTTGTAGGATTATGGACTGACCTATCTACGTATCAAGTGACTGGCTGAACTATCAACTGCTCTGCTTACTGACAATCAGACCAATCTACCTGCCTACCTCTTTTCCAACTGATCAACCTACCTAATTACTGACCTACATAAAAATCTACTAACATACCTATTTAGGCTGACCACTGAGTATCTAACTTAGGCAATCAGTGTCTTGCTTGTAGGATTTTGGTTGGATTTGAACCTGCTGACCAATTTACCTACTGTCCGCCCTGCCCACAGACAGACCTACCTGCCTACTTATCAAATAACCAACCAACCTACTGATTTACCCATCTAACTGTCGACCTACCAACTGGCTGACCAGTGAACTTACCCATCACTCTACCAACAGCCAGACCTACCTACCTACCTCCCAACTGACCGATCTGCCTACTGACAGACTTACCTACCAAACTATTGCCTTACTCAGGTAAGGCGCTGAGTATCTAATTTGGTTTGGTTGGTTTAAGGATGATGGTGGTCTTGGTTGAATTTGAACCAATTTACTGACCTACTGGTGGACCTACCTTCCTACCTACTGACCAAACTACCAAGTGAATGATCCATCAATTGACAGACCTACCTTCCTTGGTTGAGTGCTGAGTATATAATTTTGGGTTCAGTGTCTGGCTTGTAGGACCTTGATGGTCTCAGTGGGATCTGAATCTACAGACTAATGTACCAATCTAGCAACAGACCTACCAACCTGCTGACTGTCTACCGACTTATCGATTAACCAACCAAATTATCGACTTGCCAGCCCAGTACCTGGCTGACTTACCTACCAGCAGCCAGACAGTTCTTGTCAAAAGGGTTTCAGTGTTTTGCTTGCTGGTGGTATTGGTGGGATTTGAACCTGCATTTGAACCACAGAACCTCTGTGTTCTTGCAGATGCGAGATGTTCAGAATGAGCACCTGACTCGCTTCATTGGCAGCTGCATCGACCCGCCGAACATGTGCATCATCACAGAGTACTGTCCCAGAGGCAGCCTGCAGGTACACCACATCAGCTCTATACCCCTCTGTGAAACTGTTATCAAGTGTCTGTCAACCTTCAGTACACCTCTATCAACCTTCTATACCTCTCTATTAACCCCCAGAACCCCTCTATCAATCCTCAGTACACCTCTATCAACCATCAGTACCCCTCTATCAATCCTCGGTACCCTTCTATCAACCATCAGTACCCCTCTATCAATCCTCAGTACACCTCTATCAACCATCAGTACCCCTCTATCAACACCTCTATCAACCCTCTATACCTCTCTATCAACCCTCAGTACCCCTCTATCAACCCTCAGTATCCCTCTATCAACCCTCAGTGCCCCTCTATTAACCTTCAGTACCCCTCTGTCAACCCTTAGTACCTCTCTATCAACCTTCAGTACAACTCTATCAACCCTCTATACCCCTCTATCAACCTTCACTACCCTTCTATCAACCCTCAGTACACCTCTGTCAACCCTTTATACCCCTCTAGCAACCCTTTATGCTCCTCTTTCAGTCCTCTGTGCCCATTTTCACCACTTGATCAACCTTTTTATACCCCTCTATGAACGCTCCGTTACTCTCTATACCCCAAACCATTTGTATCCCTCTCTCAATGTGTTGTACCCCTCTGGTACCCCTCTGTCCCTCCTGTATTATTGATTATCTGTCCATCAGTTCTGTGTATTTTTCCAGCCATCCTCTAACATTCCTACAAACATCTGATGTTCTCTCCACCTCTCAGTTATACCAACTTGTCAGTTCTGTAACCTAGCAACCTCCCAGCATGTAACCTAGCAACATGAGAACACAAGTCAGCCTGCTGTAGTTTGGTGTGGGCTGCGTGGGGTTTGGATTATTACCAGATGACCGTTGGATCTCCAAATGTCAGTTTAACAAAGAAGCAGCTCGAGTTCTTCTGCACGCTAAGAGGAGGAGGACGTCTTCATCACAACTGTCCAACAACTGTCCATCAAGTGTCCTTCAACTGTCCATCAACTGTCAGGAGACTGAGAGGACCGATTTAAATAAAGTCAATTCAGATGGGATTAACATCACAGGAGGAGGTGGAAAAAGAAAATATTTATTTATTTAACTGAAGGATGTATAATAGACAAAGACAAACTGAGTGGAATGCTCCCCCACAGTACTGACTCAGAATCAAATCAAATGAGGCTGTGAAAACTTTGTAGTTTCCTCCTTTAGAAAACAGCAGATTCAGTTCAGTTAATTTGGATTTCGCTGCAGATTCAAATGTCACAACATGAACACGACTGAAACAGAGAAAAAGCTCTCAGCAGACAGTTTGTTTTCTCTGGAACATTTTCACAATACAGACTTTAAATGATCAGAATCATCAAAATTATATTTACAGGCTCCAGGTGGACATTTTTCACCAAACCGTTAAGTTTTAGATTGTTTGCTGTGAAGTCCTTTTATTTATAGAGCACATTTAACAGCAGGTGTTAAGAGCAAACAGAGAATATTTAGTTAAAATGCATCGAAAACAAACACAACAAACACACACGTTACACACACGCAGTGACCTATGACTCACTTGTAGTCGAGTCTCTGTTTTGATTTATTTTCCTGCTTCATGTTTGTTTTTGTCTCTGCTGGTTTTAAGGCCGTCTTGTCTCTCTGTCTTTAGGTCTTTGTGTGTCTCTTTGTCTCTTGCAGGACCTGATGGAGAGCGACAGCATCACTCTGGACTGGATGTTCAGATACTCTCTGATCAATGACATCGTCAAGGTAATGAGCTGTCTCTGCAACAGGGGGGAGGGGCCCCCTGATGATCAAACAATATTGATTCACATCTACTTTCTATTTATTTATCAGTAAATCAATGCATGTCCAAACACACATAATGTTTATTTGTGTTTATGTGATGTCCTCCATCTGTCTTATGTTTACTGTTGTTTGGTTTTGTCACCAGGGCATGTTCTTCCTCCACAACAGTGTCATCGTCTCCCACGGCAACCTGAAGTCGTCCAACTGCGTGGTGGACAGTCGCTTTGTCCTGAAGATCACCGACTATGGTCTGCAGAGTCTGAGAACGAGCAGCTGCCCCGAGGACACACACGCCTACTACGCACGTACGACACACACGCACACACACACGCACACACGCACGCACACACACACACACGGATGTTTCCTAGCAACGATTTTAGACATCACTTAAGTCTTTACCAGCCTAGACGTTTCTTTTTTTATGATTTACAATTTTCAGAGGGGTCTTCAACTCTCACCTCCGGGAGAGCTTTGACCAGATCCCGAGGGAGGCCTGAGACATTGAGTCTGAATGGACCTCCACCTCTATTGTTGATGCGGCCATTTGGAGCTGTGGCCATAAGGTCTTCGGTGCCTGCTGCTGCGGCAATCCCCGAACCCGGTGGTGGACACTGGATGTAAGGGATGCCGTCAGGCTGAAGAAGGAGTCCTATCAAGCTTCGTTGGCTTGTGGGACTCCTGAGGCAGCCGACAGGTGCTGGCAGGCCAAGCGTGCTGCAGCCCGGGCGGTTGCGGAAGCAAAATCCCGGGTATGGGAAAAGTTCGGGGAGACCATGGAGGAGGACTACCGGTCGGCCTCGAAGAGATTCTGGCAAACCGTCCGGCGCCTCAGAAGGGGGAAGCAGTTCCCTGCCAACACTGTTTACAGTGGTGGTGGGGAGCTGTTGACTTCGACTGGGGATACTGTCGGGCGGTGGAAGGAATACTTCGAGGATCTCCTCAATCCCACTGACACGCCTTCTGTAGAGGAAGCAGAGGCTGGGGACCCAGAGGTTGACTCATTCATCAGTTCGGGAGCTCCTCGGTGGCAAGGCACCGGGGGTAGATGAGATCCACCCTCAAGTCAAGTCAAGTCTCTGGATGTTGTAGGGCTGTCTTGGTTGACACACCTCTGCAACGTCGCGTGGCAGTTGGGGACAGTGCCTCTGGACTGGCAGACCGGGGTGGTGGTCCCTCTATTGAAGAAGGGGGGCTGGAGGGTGTGCTCCAACTATAGGGGGTTCACACTCCTCAGCCTCTCTGGTAAAGTCTATTCCAGGGTACAGGAGAGGAGAATTCGGCCAATAGTCGAACCTCGGACCCAGGAGGAACAATGTGGTTTTCGTCCTGGTCGTGGAACACTGGATCAGCTCTATACCCTCCGCAGGGTGCTTGAGGGTTCATGGGAGTTTGCCCAACCAGTCCACATGTGTTTTGTGGACTTGGAGAAGGCATTTGACCGTGTCCCTCGTGGCATTCTGTGGGAGGTGTTTCGGGAGTATGGAGTTCGGGGCCCTCTGCTAACGCCTGAACGATCTCTGTATGACCGGAGCAGGAGCTTGGTTCGCATTGCCGGCAATAAGTCAGACCTGTTCCCGGTGCATGTTGGACTCCGGCACAGCTGCCCTTTGTCACCGGTTCTGTTCATTATTTTTATGGACAGAATTTCTAGGCGCAGCCAGGAGCCGGAGGGAGTCCGGTTTGGGGACCACAGGATCTCATCTCTGCTTTTTGCGGATGATGTTGTCCTGTTGGCTCCTTCGCACCAGGACCTTCAGCATGTACTGGGGCAGTTTGCAGCTGAGTGTGAAGCGGCTGGGTTGAGAATCAGTGCCTCCAAGTCCAAGGCCATGGTTCTTGACCAGAAAAAGGTGGCTTGCTCCCTCCGGGTTGGAGGAGAGTTCCTGCCTCAAGTGGAGGAGTATCTTGAGTATCTCAAGTATCTTGGGATCTTGTTTACGAGTGAGGGGAGGATGGAGCGTGAGATTGACAGACGTGGCCGTTGCACCGGTCTGTCGTGGGAAAGAAGGAGCTGAGCCGAAAGGCGAAGGTCTCGATTTTCTGGTCAATCTATGCTCCTAACCTCACCTATGGGCTTTGGGTCATGACCGAAAGAACAAGATCTCGGATACAAGTGGCTGAGATGAGTTTCCTCCGCAGGGTGGCGGGGCGCTCCCTTAGAGATAGGTTGAGGAGCTCTGTCACCCAGGAGGAGCTTGGAGTAGAGCCGCTGCTCCTCCACGTCGAGACGAGTCAGCTGAGGTGGCTCGGGCATCTATATCGGATGCCTCCTGAACGCCTCCCTGGGGAGGTGTTCCAGGCATGCCCCACTGGTAGGAGGCTCCGGGGAAGACCCAGGACACGCTGGAGTGACTATGTCACCTGGCTGGCCTGGGAACGCCTTGGGATCCTCCCAAAAGACCTGGAGGAAGTGTCCGGGGAGAGGGAAGTCTGGACGTCCCTGCTTAGACTGCTGCCCCCGCGACCCGGCCCTGGAAGCAGAAGACAATGGATGGATGGATTTTTCAATATACAAAACAGTCTGTGTACAAATAATCAGTCAATCAATCAATCAAACCTAGATTGCATTTCAGGTTAATATGATTCAAAATGATAAACTGACCATCAGACAGAACACATGAAATACTGAAATAAAGTGAGAAATAACAATTACATACTCTCACTTTCAAACAGAGTAAAAACAAGGAATAACTGTTGACAATAAAATAGATGTAAAACTAATTAATTAATAATAAAGACTTAGATAAAACCTAGTGTAAGAACTAGATAAAATAGAACAACAAAACAGTACTGATCAGATGATGTTGAATAAAATAAAGTTAAATTGAATAAGATTTCAGTTCTCAGAAACTGAGACTGATGGACTGTTTCTGAATCACTGATATGTTAATAAACTCATTAAAACTCCTTCCATCTCACAACAACATTATAATCTGTTATATCCCATTCATTAACAGCTCACATGTACCCACCTGTGCGCTCTGTCTCCTCAGGTAAACTGTGGACGTCCCCAGAGCTGCTGAGGACAGAGTGTCCTCCTTCATGTGGGACTCAGAAAGGAGATGTTTACAGCTTCGGGATCATCCTGCAGGAGGTTGCTCTGCTGCGAGGAGTCTTCTACCTCGACACACACACACTCACTCCCAAAGGTCAGTTCACAGATAATATAAACAACAACAACAACAATAGTAATAATAATAATAATAATAATAATAATAATAATAATAATAACAAGAAGTTAAACAGGATTCAAACATTCGGGGAGTAAATAAAGTCACACAAGTTGTGTGTGTGTGTGTGTGTGTGTGTGTGTGTGTGTGTGTGTGTGTGTGTGAGTGAGTGAGTGGTTGTGTGTGTGTGTGTGTGAGTGAGTGAGTGGTTGTGTGTGTGTGTGTGTGTGTGTGTGTGTGTGTTTTTGTGTGTGTGTGTGTTAGTGTGTGTGTTTTTGTGTGTGTGTGTGTTAGTGTGTGTGTGTGTGTGTGTGTGTGTGTGTGTGTGTGTGTGTGTGTTTGTGTGTGTGTTGACAGTGTAGAATCAGCTGTTTACATTCCTGTGTACCAGCATGATGACACGCTGCTGTGTGTCTGCTGTCTCAACACGTCTCTGAGCTGTGAATCTCTGCACAAATCAAACAAGCATGAAAACACATCGAGAGTCAAACAGACTCAGGATCAGCCTGAAGAGTCGACAGAGACGGAGGAAACATCCCTAGGGTTTAGGGATTAGTATATTACAGCATATTATAATATTTTATGATAATAAGAATTGTATTAGTTCAGCAGTCCAAAGTGTTTTTTCACACGAAAAGGTTTTAAATATTGAAATAGATAAAATAGAATAAATAAAACATAATAATAAAACATTAAAAACAAAACAAATAAAACAATATGCACAATAGTTTGTTTAGTTTTTGAACTTCACCATCGCGGACCAGGAAACTTTATCAGTTTATCTTTATAATTATTATTATTTATGTTTGTATAGTGTGTGTATGTACGAATGAACAGCATGTAAACAGTTTGAAACAGAATGAAGGAACTCATTAAACAGACTCCACTGAGTTTGACACAGCTGATTTGTTCTCAGATGTTCTGAATACACCATTGACTCTGGTTGACCTGAAACACGTCCATGTTTTCCTGAATGGTCATTTTAAAGATGTTGTCCCTGTGTGTCCCCCTTCCTCCCCCTCAGAGATTGTGCAGGTGGTGATGCAGGGTGGTACCCCCCCCCTCCGTCCCTCCCTCTGTTACCACAGTCACAGCGAGGAGCTTGGGGTTCTGATGCAGCGCTGCTGGTGCGAAGAGCCGAGTGAGAGACCCGACTTCAACACCATCAAGATCTTGCTCAGGAAACAGTACAGGTTGGGGGGGGGGGGGGTTGGCGGGGGTCATTTAATGGCCATAACACCATGTTGTTGCATAAGGTGGTCCATAAGTGTACCTGGTACCAGAACATCTAAGACCAAAGGCTGATGATTGGTTTTGACCGTCAGACTTGTGGAGACTCAGGTGAAGAGAGGAGTAGAACTGTCAGCTGATCACCACCTGGTGCTGAGTTGGATCAGATGACGGGGAAAGCTGTTGGACAAACCTGGTAAACCCAAACTTGTAGTGAGGGTGAACCGAGAACATCAGGCAGAGGCCCCTGTCCATAGTGGCTTCAACTTCTACCACCATTCCAGGGGAGGCTGGGGACATGAGTGGGCCATGTTCAAAGCTTCAAAGGAACCGTGGTCAGAAGGGCATTGATACCTTTCCTTGCTGCAACCTTAAAACCTGCTGAAGCAGCAGGCAGGTACTGGATGGTCAGAAAGGCCACAGCTCCGTTAGTCGCTCAAGCAAAAAAACAGATGTGGGAGGGACTTTTGGTTGGCATCAAGAAAGCTCTGATGAACCATTTGATGGTGCAGGAGGAGAAAGCAGGACTTGGCCCAAGCTGTGTTCAGCTGGGGAAGAGAACTGCTGACCCAGAGTGGGATGGTGGAAGGAGCACTGAAGGGAGTTCATGAACATGACTGACATGTCCTCAAGGGAGGAAGCAGAGTATGAAGACTTTGGGGAATACTTGTCCATATCCGTGGCAGAGGTCTCTGAAGTCATTAAGAAACTCCCTGGAGGCAAGGTGCTGGGTGTGGGTGAGATTCACCCTGAGATGCTGAAGACTGTGCACATTGTTGGGCTGTCTTGGCTGACATGCCTCTTCAGTCTCCTGTGGAGGTTGGGGACAGTACCTGTGGAGTGGCAGACCAGGGTGGTAGTTCCCATTTTTAAAAAGGGGGACCAGGTGGTGTGCTCCAGTTATCAGGGTATCACACTGCTCCATGTGAAAATTTACTCCAGGGTCCTGGAGAGGAGGCTCTGACCAAACGTTTAACCTCAGATTCAGGAGGCTTTGTGCTCATTCCATCCTAGCCTTAGACCAATGGACCAGTGGTCCAAGTCTGGAGGAGTCATGGAAGTTTGACTATCCAATCTATGTGTGTTTTGTGACTTGGAGACATCCCATGAATGTGTCCCCTGGAGATTATCAGTGGAGTACTGAAGCTGTTATGATTCATCCGGTCCTTGTAAAAAATAAAGACAGTTGTGTCTGTATTCTCTCCACATTGGGTGTTGGACTCTTCCAGGACTGTCCCTTTCTGATTCTGTCATGATCTACATGGACGTAATCTCAAAGCTCAGCTGGAGTGAAAAGACTGCCTGCTTTGAGAATGTCAGAATTATGTTGTTGCTTTCTGCAGATGAAGTGGTTTTGTTGGTTTCATCAGATTGTGACCCTCATGGTTTACAGTCGAGTGTGAAGCAGCTGGGATGAGAGTCAGCACCTCCAAGTCTGAGGACATGGTCCTCTGCTGGAAAACAGTGGATTGTTCCCTCTGGATTGGAGGTAAGTTGCTGCCCCAACTGAAGAAGTTTCAGTATCTCTGGGTCTTGTTCAGGAGGGACAGTAAAATCAAGCCTGAGATTGACAGGCAGCTTGGTGCGGCGTCAGCAGTAATGTAGCCGCTGTCCAGCAGGACCCTCCACAGGATTCTGTTGTGGTTCAGAGGAGCTGAGCTAGAAGGTAAAGCTTTGATTTAGCGGTCGGTCTATGTTCCAAACTTCACCTGTGGTCATGAGATTTAGGTAGAAACCAAAAAGAATGAGGTTGTGGATACTCAGATGCATATCTGCTGTCTGTTCCAATATACAACAGTTGGTGTTCTAATGAAAACAACACTGTTTATTTTTAAACTTAAGTTACTGAACCTGTCTCTCCTCTTGTCTGTCCCTCCTCCTGTCTGTCTGTCTGTCCTCCTGCTTGTCTGTTTAGAGGTTACGGTTCAAACATCCTGGACAACCTTCTGTCTCGTATGGAGCAGTACGCCAACAACCTGGAAGAGCTGGTGGAGGAAAGAACGCATGCGTACCATGAGGAGAAACGCAAAGCTGAGGCGCTGCTCTACCAGATACTCCCACAGTAAATATACTGCAGTAATACCGCAGTTCTACCAGATACTCCCACAGTAAATATACTGCAGTAATACTGCATGTTGTGTGTTTCAGTTCGGTAGCAGAGCAGCTGAAACGAGGTGAGACAGTTCAGGCTGAAGCATTCGACTCTGTCACCATCTACTTTAGTGACATCATTGGTTTCACCGCCCTGTCTGCTGAGAGCACGCCGCTACAGGTCAGTAAAACTCAGAAGAACTCATTAGAATAACACTACAGGTTGGTAGAACTCACTTGTTTGATGTGTCAGTACATGTATGATTATGTGCACATTTTATTTTTACATGATCACATGAAATTGTTTTAATGTTTTTTCAGAAGCAGTTGATGTTTTATGTGTTAACACTCATATAACCCAGTAGAAATCCACAGGGACAAGTCTGCCATCTAGTGGTGTGACCTGTTGTTTCCACAACACATAGACAAAACATAAATGTATTATTACTGATATGAAGGAGGATTAAATATTGAAGTGTTCTTTGTATCCAGGTTGTGACCTTGTTGAACGACCTCTACACCTGCTTCGACGCCATCATCGACAACTTTGATGTTTACAAGGTAAACGATTGTCCACAGTCTGGATCTGTCTCTAAACTCTAAGTGTTCTGAATGATGTGATGACTCACCTGTCGGTAGGTAGAGACCATTGGTGACGCCTACATGGTGGTCTCTGGTCTGCCGGTGAGGAATGGGAAGCTCCACGGACGCGAGATCGCCCGCATGTCTCTGGCTCTGCTGGACGCCGTCAAGAGTTTCAGGATCTGTCACCGAGCCGACCAGCAGCTGAGGCTACGCATCGGAATACACAGCGGTCTGTGTGTGTGTGTGTGTGTGTGTGTGTGTGTGTGTGTGATTATGTGAGTGTATGAATGTGAGAGTGTGTGTGTGTGATAAATTAAAAAATTAATAAAGTTCTAAAATATGTGTGTGTGTGTTTGTGTGTAGGTCCGGTGTGTGCAGGTGTAGTCGGGCTGAAGATGCCCAGGTACTGTCTGTTTGGAGACACAGTGAACACAGCATCACGCATGGAGTCCAATGGAGAGGGTAACACACACACACACACACACACACACACACACACACACACACACACACACACACACAAATGATATGTTCTCATGTTCTCATGGTGTTTTACTCTGTGTTCTGTCTCTCTGCAGCTCTGAAGATCCACGTGTCGGAGGCGACCCGTCAGGTTCTGCAGGAGTTCGGTTGTTTCCAGCTGGAGCTCAGAGGAGAGATTGAGATGAAGGGAAAAGGACGAATGAGGACGTACTGGCTGCTGGGAGAGAAGAAGACCAACTGACGGAGGACAGGATGGAGGAGAGGACGGAGGACATGACCATGATGAGACATGATGGAGGATTAAATTAACAGATTTAAAGGAACAGTTCACAAAATGTGTTTATTGTGTTTTTGACAGAAAGACATACCGACACCGATGGACACCCTGAACACTGGATGGTCAGACTGACAGACATCGCAACCGGCCACTCCTCCTCCTCTCTGATTGGACGTTTACCTCTGATCTCATCACTTGCAGTGACAGGATTTGACCTTCAGGAAGTCGTACGGAGGGTTTTTTCTCCCAAAAACAAACTGAACAGAATCACAGACGGATGAATGTTTCATTGTAAAAATAAATCATTGGAATTTATTTGTATAAATACAAAAATATAAACTGTGTGTGTTTTATTATCTCTGTGTTATTATTATTAAAACTGTAAAATTCAGGGGAAACACTCGACTCTGAGCATCAGTCATTTTTCAGAAATATTTTCTAATAATTTCTGAGATGTTACTTGCAGAGAGAATTTAAACATTTTTATTGAGTATTGGAAACTTACTCTCCGTATGTTGCTGACAAGAAATCAGGGCCCCGTTTCCCAGAGCCTTCGTAGCGCCACCTGCTTTGTAAGTTGTATCGTAAGGTCTTCCTTAAGCTTACGGGCTGTTTCTGAGAGACCTTAAGATACAACTTACGACACACGTAGTGCTACGAAGACTCTGGGAAACGGGGCCCAGTTCAGTTTTCTTTGTTTAACATCAGATCATACCAAAGGGCACTTTTCAAAGGGAGCAGGTCTGGACCGAACCCACCACGATCCCACCACGGACTCAAACACAGTCAACAGGAAGTTCACCAGTTTACAGGATAATTGGGTAATTTGTAAGATTAGAGCAACATTACATCAGATTTGGTATTTTAGTGATTTTGCGCCCCCTACAGTTTCACTGATACAGCGCTGTGATAAATATGTTCAGCCGTTCATGTGTATTTGTTCTGATTACATCACATATTATCAAAAACCTGTGAATTAAAAACTTTGCTAACAGCCAAACATCAAGCAAGCAGCTAACTAGCTAACAGCAGCTACCAGTTTATTTTGACATTACACAAGTTATTATTATTAATATTATTAAGGGAGACTAACTGATTTATATTTAACCTTTCTGTTTTGATTTGCTATTTTATTTTTATGAGTTATACTCCAGGTGATAACCTGAGGTGTACAAAAGGTCGTCCCTCAGACAGGGTCTGTGGGGATCAAGGCCCTCATTCACAGAGGAGCTTAGTTTCTGTGTTTGTTCAGACTTTGTTCACGGGAAAATGTTGGTTGAAAGTTTTACACTGGAGAGAAACAATGCAACGTAATGATATAACTGTGGTGTCGTTGAATCTTAATGGACTAAACAATATTTAAAAAAGAGATTAAGCCCTAACTAAATTTAGAAAAGAAAAGATGCAGGTTATTCTTTTGCAAGAGACACATCTATCACATCTATCACAAGAAGAACACGCAAAGTTTAAGAAGTTAGACTACAGGAATTCATTTTCCAGTTCCTTTGGACAAAAGCACAAGAGGGGTGTGGCGATATTGATTTCCAACACGATAAAGTTTGAACTGATCAAGGAAATTGGTGATGAGGAGGGAAGATACATCATGATAAAGTGTAAATTAGAAAATCAACTATTGACACTGTTCAGTGTGTATGCCCCTCCAGAGAGTAGAAAAGTACTTTTTGAAAAAATATTTGATCTTATAAATTTGGAGACAGAAGGGACATTGATGTGTGGTGGGGACTTTAACATGGTATTGAATTATAAACTAGACACAACAAGTGGGAAGGGAAGTAAAAAACAAATGAATAGGTTATTGGGAAATCTGACACAAGACACAATACAAAGAGAGGATGAGTACCTTTAAAGTTCTGTTAACGGCAAATTCAAAAGCAATTACAAGATTATGGTATAAAGTGGAACCACCGACTGAAGAGCAGTGGATGTGGAAGAGATATTTGTAATGGAGAAACTTACACATAAACTGAGATTACAACAGGGAACAATTTAATGAACAATGAGAAAAATGGACTGATTATAGAACACAAGAAGAGGACACCACCACCGCTGGACAATAAAGACACTGACATAAGGATAACTGCTTGATGATGTATGTATGTTGCGCCCTGACAATGTAATTGTAGAAGGAACATTTCAATAAAACATAAGTTAAAAAATAATACTAATAATTGTAAATTAATATATAAAAAAGAAATGTGCAAAATGAATCATTTGTTTCTGTTCTTGTTTTACTCAGTGAACTGGAAACCACTGGAATGGAACGGGGCCAGGGGAGGGTGACCTCTAGTGGACGAATGTTTTTAAACAGCAGAGACAAAAAATGAAGTGGAAAATAAAAGAACATGACAGAGATCCAATCAGCCACAGTTACATTTGAATAATAGGAATTCTGTTTGAAAATGTTTGTTTTGCAATTTCTGGCTAAAAGACCCATCTCAGCCTGCAGAATCATTTTTCTTCTATTTCAGATAAAACTCAACATCATCATCATCATCATCATCATCATCATCTGATGTGGTCCATAATGTAACAGACCGAAACAGAAGAGAAACATCTTTAAAGAAACAAACAAGTCAAGTTCGTCATAAGTCGCTTCAGTCAGTATTTATTCACTACAGGAAAAAGTAAAAATATATTCTACTACTTCGAAACATAAATGAACTGTAGATTATTGACTCTGGCTGGAGAGTTTATATCGAAAGATAATTAACTGATAAGAATCTTAATTAAATAATGACCGTTTTGATTTGAATTGTTTATTTTTACACGTCAACATTTATCAAAAAAACATTAACCGTCTGACATTAACGTTTGTTTGAGGGAAACAACAAAAAGAACACTGAATCTAAATCTGTGTCGGAAATGAAAAATCTTTCTCAGACACACACAAATTAATCATCTCTCACATTTTAATGTGATTTTATTACATTATTTATTTTTGACACATCTTTATTGTTTTTATTTATAAACAACTTCTTCAGTGTTTCCATGCAGACGGACTTCTCGAAGAAGGTCGCTGATTGGCTGCAGAGTTTCTCTCCTCTCATTGGTTTATTTGTCCTTCAGTCAGAGTTCTCAGTGATGTGGATTGGTCAGTAGCTGTTTAGGCCCCGCCCCCTGACTCCGTGCGGATGTCGGTTATGTCCCTGTGTGTGTGTATGTGTGTGTGTGTGTGTGAGAGAGAGAGAGAGTGTTGAGACAGTCTCTCCTCCTCTGTAACTTTATAAACCCTAGTGAACCGGATCACAGCGGCTCACCTGAACTCTGCAGACCCTGACCCGGGATCCAGACCCTCCGGACCGCCTCACACACACGCCTGTACCCCCCTGAAGCCGGAGACCCGGTCCCTACAGCTCCGCGGGGCCCGGCCAGCAGCGGCGGGACCAGATGGAGCCTGCTCCCGCGAAGACGAAGCCTGCGGGCCGGCTGCTGGTGTCCACCCAGCTGGACGCTAAAGACGAGCTGGAGGAGGTAAGGCCACCGATCTGAACCGGGCCACGGAGCGGGTCTGATCCGGGTTTAACACGGATTTGTAGACGGGTGTCAGCGGGGAGAGAGTGAGGGTACAAAGAGGGAGATGGACCCGGGTCTGTGGAGCTGCACACAGGCTAGCAGGCTAGTTAGCATGGTTAGCAGGGGTTAGCATGGTTAGCATGGTGTGTTGCTGTGTGTAAACAGGCTGATGGTGTGTTAAACCTGCAGTGTGGGACAGGTGAGGCTGTCTCAGGTGTTCGTAAGACGTCACAGAGCGGGTTTAAAGTCCCACAGCTGACCGACTGTTAGCCTAGCATGCTAATCCTACGTAAACATATGGAGAAGAGCAAAAAGTGACAGGTGCGCATGCGCCGTGCTCGTGTTTCACATGTCAAAAGTAAAGTGAGATACTGAGAGTCAGACTGAGGTTAAAGAGTTAAAGTCAACTGAGTCAAAAAAAAACTTTATTTACACTCTGAACAACAACAGACATGTTTACAAACACGTCACAGCGTTAATTAGATTTAAACGATACATATCAGATATATCAGCTTCAGTTATCAGGAACTCAGCTGATCTCAGAACAGTAATTTAAAGTTATTGTTGCTCAGATCAGTTCAAATGATCTTATAAAGGAGAAATCTGTATGTACTAAATCACAAAATGACCATGATGTGTCATCGATGATTAAAGAAACAACAACACGAGGTCAGGTAGAGTGTGTGTGTGTGTGTGTGTGTGTGTGTGTGTGTGTGTGTGTGTGTGTGTGTGTGTGTGTGTGTGAGCCTGTAAATGGCGTCACAGTCAGGCTGTACAGGATAAAATAAACATTTTGTGATTATTTTGACTGAAATGCATTATGGTTAATTTGTTTTTTGTTTTTTTTGTTGCTGTTTTTACTAAAAAAAACCTAATCATGATGATGTGATGTTTGTTGGAGTCTGAATCTAACAAACATGTTTTATTTCATGTGGAGAAAAAGATTTTTAGTCTCTGCAGATCTATAATGATGTTTGTCAAAAACTTCTGATCTGGTCTGTGATTTGGACGTTGTACTTGATGTGGTTTTGTGATTTGTAGGGCTGGATATTGATACAGATTTTTATTACTGCAGAAGGACTAACCTCTGACCTGGTGAATTATTAATAATATTAGTGTTTACATTAAGAATTGACCTCAAAGCAGTTACATTAATCATGTCCTTTTTTTTAATTAAAGCAAATAAAATACATTTATTTAGCAAAACCTCACCTGAGGTTGGTCATGTGAGACTAATAGGGTTTAAACTGCAGGTGTATCTGTAGGAGAAAAGACTGATTTTGTTTTTTATGAATCGATATCAGACCAAGCAAAGGAAAATCATTCCAAATTGATTAATCCAGCTCGAGCGATTTACATAATATTGTGAATATTAATTGTGCAGCTTTACTTCACAGATCAGATTTCATCCAAAGTTCAGGATGTCAAACAGCTGCTTCTTCCTAAATCTGTCAGGACAAGTCTCCCAGTGAGACACTTCAGACGTTAATGTCACATGACAGGTCGCTCTGTAAAACAATCAGACTTGGATCTGATTCAGGGCCACATGAGAAAGTGAATTAAAAGATCAGATTGCGGGTGATTTGTGCCGTTCACACTGTCGTTAATAAAAACTGATCTGAGCACATTTGTGACACTTCATTGTGTTTTGTCTGCTGCTCGTCCACTGATCACAGGGTCGGTGTATAATGTCCACCTCTGTCTGTCCACAGTCTTTGACTTAAACTGCTACATTTACCTTCCAGGTGTGTGTTTACTGTCTGCTGCTCTCTGATTGGCTCTGATAAACAGTCAGTTTACTGCAGACTGATGAGTTTGAGTTCTCTCTGCAGGTAAACTCACCTCAGTGTGTGTTTCTAATGTGTGTGTGTGTGTGTGTGTGTGTGTGCGTGTGCGTGTGCGCGTGCGCAGAGATTGGAGCGTTGTGTTGGAATCGTCCAGTCATTGACCAATGGGCTGTCAGAGAGAGAGGCCAACGACGCCCTCACCGCCAACGTAAGAAACACAACACACACGACAACTGATCCTACAAACACTACAGTTCATATAGTGACAGTGAAGTACTGCAGTTTATATTACTGCAAATACAACAAGAGACAAACTGAGAGTACCACAGTAAAGACAAATGATACTGAATCAGAATAATACTGCAGTACTGCAGCAGTAAAACTTCACATGTAGACACTATTAAAGGTTTATTTCACAGTTTTCTATCATGTTTCTGTCTACAAATAGGCAAACAAAGTGATTGACAAGCTTGAGCTGCAACAATTTATTGATTTTTAAATTATTTGTCCGTTATTTTGACAATCAATTAATCGGTTTGAGTTCTTTTTAATTTAAAAAAGTCCATATTCTCTGATTTGAGGACATCATCTTGGACTTTGATCAACATTTTATGAACCAAACAACTCATTGATTATTGAGGAAATTGTTGCCAGATTGATCTGTAGTTGAAACATGTTTGGACTTCTTTTTCAACTGACAGGTGTGACAGGATTCATTCATTCATTCATTCATTGGTTTGAGTCATTTTTAGCTGGACTGCAGCAAAGTGTCACCATTGGTCAGTGGAGTGTTGGATCCTCCCCATTGGCTGTTGCTCTTTCAGGATGAACTGTGTCATCAGTCCTCAATCACGTCCTCAGGAACAGTGTTCAGTGTTCATGTTTCGCTTCATCTGCCTGGTTCAGAAATATACCAAGTCCATTTTTAACAGCTGATACACAAACACAATGAACCTGGACTCTGACAGCCAATCAGAACACAGGATTATCTGTGGTCATGCATAAACACTGACAGGAAACCTGTTTCTCTGTGATGTAATTTCCTGTTACCTGTCCTCCAGGTGTGTAAAGGTCAGCAGCAGCATGAGGAGGTGTGTCTGGGTCTGTTCACTCTGGTCCTCACAGAGCCCAGCCAGGCCCAGAGGGTGAGACGCCTCCACCATCATCATCATCATCATTATTAATGTGTGACATCACTATGACGTCACTGACTCTGTGTGTGTGTGTGTGTGATCAGTGTTATAGAGACCTGACTCTGGTCAACAGAGACGGGATGAATGTGATCCTGGTGAAGATCAACCAGATCCTGATGGAGAAGTTCCTCAAACTGCAGGACGTCCCCCGAACACAGGTGATCAATACACACAGCTATTGATTATTGTCATTACTGAGTCATCTGTTGATCCTTTTCCTCATTAAACAGCTGATCCTGTCTCAGTCTTGTCAGTGTAAAAATAATTAATCGTTAGTTGCAGCTAGTGTTGTTTTTGGCAGCCTGTTTTAATTTTAGTTTTAGTCTAGTCTTTGTGTCAAACTGTCATTTTAGTTTTTATTAGTTTTAGTCACCTTCATACTCTTTTTTGTCTAGTCAAGTTTTAGTCGACTAAAAGTCTGAGCATTTTAGTCTTATTTTAGTCAGAATAACACATGACTATTTTCGTCTAGTTTTAGTCGACGAAAACTGAGCTGGTGAAGAGCGCATGATGGGAGCTGATGGCGTCGTCATGACGCTGCTGAAACAGATTGCAGGTCACACACACACACACACACACACACACACACAGCTGTGTCCACATGTTGTCATGTGTGTAACATGTTTCCGCCCTGTGTGTTGGACGTCCAGGTGGAGACATCTCCACTAAGAACCTGTGGTTGGCTGAGAGCGTCCTCGACATCCTGCTGGACCAGAAGCACGCTTTATCAGGTGGTTCAGTCAGCATTAAAGGACAGTTCAGATTATTTGAAGTGTGGTTTTTGGGTGTGTTACCTACAGCAGATGGAGGTCGACACACTCCAAACTACTGTATTTAGAATATTTTAACCAGTTTACCTTTATTGACGGGAACCATCGTTATATAAGAAATGTTGTGTGATTGTGTGACTTAAATGTTTTTAGTGGTCACATAACACAAATTATAAATCCATTAAATAAATAAATAGATAAATAATAACACAAACACACTAACAGATGAGGCAGCAGCAGACCAACATCTCCTGTGATCTGTGAGATAAAATGATTGATTTTATGAATGGAGTTTGGTTGGTTAGTAGAGAGTGATGTTGGTCTTATATAACGGTGGTTTCCTGTCTGACAGAAAGATAAAGAGGTGAAAATATTCCAAATATAACAGCTGACATGCTACAAACTGGGGCGTGTCCATCTACTGTAGGTAGAACAGTGACTAATAATAATAATGATCTGAAGGAAGATGTTAACCAGGAATTTATACTGCAGTACAGAAAAATTAGTAGTTTTCTTCACAGTAAATGGACTTGGATTTATATTAGAGCTGCAATGATCGTAAATTAAATGATTATTAACCAGGTATTAAATTGATCACTATTTTGATAATCAATTAATTGGTTTGAGTCTTTAAAAAAATAAAATATTGAAATTCAGCTTCTGAAATGTAAGTATTTCCTGCTTTCTTTATTCCTCTGACAGTAAACACTTATCAATATTTTTAACCTTTTATGGACTTTTCAGTTAATGGAGAAAATGATCAGCAGATTGATTGATAATGAAAACAGTCATCACAGAAACGACTTGAAATATATGTTCAAACATTTTCAACTGACAAGATTGTGCCAGGATTGATTGAGAAACTGATCGATAGATTTATCAGCAATAAAAATCAGCCCTATTTCTTCTGCTACCTGAGGTTCAGTATGTTTCTGACATGTGACTGTGGGAGGCGGGATTGAACCACTAACCTTGTGATTGGTTGACAGTTTGCTCTGCCTCCTGAGCCACGGTCACCCCAGCAGTGACGCTTCAGGACGGACAGCTGGACATTAATATCTTCACATTTCTGTCCCCGTGCAGGGAGTGGGTGTTGAAGAGCGGGATGCTGATCGCCATGTCGGTCTACACCTACTGCACTGATCGTCGACCACGGAGCACCGAACCTGCTGACTCTCGTCAGAAAGAGGTCGACTTCTGCATCAGCATGCTGAGGAGAAGGTGAGGGGAGAGGAGGAGGAGGAGAGGAGGAGGAGGAGAGGAGGAGGGAGGAGAGGAGGAGAGAGGAGGAGGAGAGGAGGAGGGAGGAGGAGAGGGAGGGAGGAGGGAGAGGAGGAGGGAGGAGGAGGAGGAGGGGAGGAGAGGAGGAGGGAGGAGAGGAGGAGAGAGGAGGAGGGAGGAGGAGAGGAGGAGGGAGGAGAGGAGGGAGCAGGTAGGAGAGGAGGAGGGAGGAGAGGAGGAGGGAGGAGAGGAGGAGAGAGGAGGAGGAGGAGGAGGAGAGGAGGAGGAGGAGAGGAGGGAGCAGGTAGGAGAGGAGGAGGGAGGAGAGGAGGAGGAGAGGAGGAGAGGAGGAGGAGGGAGGAGAGAGGAGAGGAGGAGGGAGGAGGGAGGGGAGGAGGGGAGCAGGTAGGAGAGGAGGAGGGAGGAGAGGAGGAGGAGGAGGAGAGGAGGAGGGGAGGAGGGAGGGGAGGAGGGGAGCAGGTAGGAGAGGAGGAGGAGGAGAGGAGGAGGGAGGGGAGGAGAGGAGAGGGAGGAGGAGAGGAGGAGGGAGGAGAGGAGGAGGGAGGAGAGGAGGAGAGAGGGAGGAGGGAGGAGGAGGAGGAGGAGGGAGGAGAGGAGGAGGGAGGAGAGGAGGAGGAGGAGGAGGAGAGGAGGGAGGGAGGAGAGGAGGAGAGAGAGGAGGGAGGAGGAGAGGAGGGAGGAGGAGGAGAGGAGGAGGGAGGAGGGAGGAGGAGAGGAGGAGGGAGGAGAGGAGGAGGAGAGGAGGAGGGGAGGAGGGGAGAGGAGGAGGGAGGAGAGGAGGAGAGAGGAGGAGGGAGGAGGAGAGGAGGAGGGAGGAGGAGGGGAGCAGGAGGAGAGGAGGAGGAGGAGGAGGAGGGAGGAGAGGAGGAGAGAGGAGGAGGAGGAGAGGAGGGAGGAGAGGAGGAGCAGGTAGGAGAGGAGGAGGGAGGAGAGGAGGAGGAGAGGAGAGAGGAGGAGAGAGGAGGAGAGGAGAGGGAGGAGGGAGGGGAGGAGGAGCAGGTAGGAGAGGAGGAGGAGGAGAGGAGGAGGAGAGAGGAGAGGAGAGGGGAGGAGGGAGGGGAGGAGGGGAGCAGGTAGGAGAGGAGGAGGAGGGAGGAGGAGGAGGGAGGAGAGGAGGAGGGAGGAGGAGAGGAGGAGGGGAGCAGGAGGAGAGGAGGAGGAGGGAGAGGAGGAGGGAGCAGGGAGGAGAGGAGGAGGGAGAGGAGGAGAGGAGGAGGAGAGGAGGGAGGAGGGGAGGAGGAGGAGGAGAGGAGAGGAGGAGGAGGAGAGGAGAGGAGGAGAGGAAGAGGAGAGGAGGGGAGGAGGAGAAAGGAGGGAGGAGAGGAGGGAGGAGAGGAGGAGGGAGGAGGAGGGGAGCAGGTAGAGAGAGGAGAGGAGGAGAGGAAGAGGAGAGGAGGAGGAGAGGAGGAGGAGGAGGGAGAGAGGAGAGGAGGAGGAGGAGAGGAGGGGAGCAGGTAGGAGGAGGAGAGAGGAAGGAGGAGGGGAGAAGAGGAGATAGGAGGAGGGAGGAGAGGGAGGGAGAGGAGGAGGGAGGGGAGGAGGAGAGGAGGGAGCAGGGAGAGGAGGAGGGAGGAGAGGAGGGGAGCAGGTAGGAGAGGAGAGGAGAGGAGGAGAGGAAGAGGAGAGGAGGGAGGAGGAGAAAGGAAGGAGAGGAGGAGGGAGGAGAGGAGAGGAGGAGGGAGGAGAGGAGGGAGCAGGTAGGAGAGGAGGGGAGCAGGTAGGAGAGGAGGAGAGGAGGAAGGAGGAGGGAGGAGAAGAGGAGGATAGGAGGAGGGAGGAGAGGAGGAGGAGGAGAGGAGAGGAGGAGGGAGGAGGTGCCTCTGATTGTCCTGGTGGTTACAGTTATAACCCCGCCTCTGACCGCCTCTCTCTTACAGTTCATGGACTGTCTGATCATCGGCAGAGATCTGGTCCGTCTGCTGCAGAACGTCCCGGATCTCAGAGATGGAACTGGTCTGGAAAGACCTGCTCCACAGGTCCTCAGCTCAGTTCACAGGTGAGACTACACTACCCACAATCCTCACAGCTCAGACAGGAGTTACATACTGCAGTATTCTGACACATGCGTCAGTGTGTTGTGTTGAAACATAAAGTGAAGCTCTTTTTTTCGATCACAGATACATACAGAGTGACACAGCTGTCTGTCAGTGAGCTGTGGCTCCGCCCACACAACTCTCTCTGCAAAGCCCCAACATACATTTGAATCTTTACTGTAATTAAACACTTTGACTTGTGCAAACGATTCAGTCTTTGCCTCACGCCACGCCTGTCAGACACAAACTGACCCAGATTCAGCTGACGGTGGACATGTTCCGCCTGTTTGAGGTGAATAAACACAAACGATCCTAAAGGCAGACGCTCCACAGTCAATTCAAAATAAAAGCTCACTCTGTTTTCAGCGAATCAGCTGGAGATGAGCCAAAGCTCAGGGAGGAGCTAATTATCAGTGTTTGATGAAGTCAAATTTCTGCTTTTGAACATGAATCAGTTCAGGAGTCTGATGTTGATGGTTTGTTTTTGTGTTCCAGGTGTTCTCCAGCTGCTGACAGCTCGACCTCCAGGAAGTTCCTGGCCTGTCGCTCACACCTGACATGGAGACTCAAACTACTGTTCATGACCTCACGGGTAACAACATACACACACACAGACCTCTGACCTGTCTGTCTCTGTCTTACCTGTCTTCAGGTGACTCTGACCTGTCTGTCTCTGGTCTACCTGTCTTCAGGTGCGCTGCAGCAGAAGCGTATCAGGACTGGTTCCAGAGACAATATCTGTCCACAGCAGAGAGCCAATCACTGCGCTGCGATCTCATTCGCTACATCTGTGGGGTGGTCCATCCGTCCAATGAGGTGCTGAGCTCGACATCCTGCCACGCTGGGCCATCATTGGCTGGCTGCTCACCACCTGCACGGTAAGGGGTGTGGCCTCAGACTGTCAGTCTCTGATTGTGTATTATAATTAATAAACCAGTAAATCAATCGACCAGGTGCAGTCAAACGTTGCTGTTTCCAACGCCAAGCTGGCGCTTCTTCTATGATTGGCTGTTCTTCAACCCTGAGAAAGACAGCATCATGAACATAGGTGAGACACACACACACACACACACACACACACACACCTGAAAACAAACCTGAAACTTCAAAATGTCCTCACAGTGCAGACGTGCCTCAGTATGAGGGTTTATCAACTGTCCTCTCAGAGACGCTGCAGTGAAGGTCACACTGACACACAGCAGATTTGTGCTAAATCCAGAGAAAATTACATGGAGTTTGTTGTGAACAGTAACTTAAGGCTAGTAGGTGAACTACTGTAACTGATGAGCAACCAATAACGCGGGTGCTAATCAGAGCTAACTGCCAACGCGGTTGCTAACTGCCAACGGGTGCTAATCAGAGCTAACTGCAACGCGGGTGCTAACTGCCAACGCGGTGCTAATCAGAGCTAACTGCTAACGTGTTGCTAACCGCCAACGTGGTGCTAATCAGAGCTAACTGCCAACGGAAAGCAACTGCCAACGTGGTGCTAATCAGAGCTAACTGCCAACGGGTGCTAACTGCCAACGCGGTGCTAATCCAGAGCTAACTGCCAACGTGGTGCTAACTGCCAAGTGCTAATGAGCTAACTGCTGTTTTCCTGTCATTTGTCTCCTGCTGTTTATTTCTGTCATGAAACATCATTTTGGTTGTTTACAGCACACAACCTCTGATTTAAACAAACAAACAAACATTGAAAAGTTCTTCAGTTTGATTTGAAAAGTTAGAGTCTCATATTGTTGTTGTTGTTATTGATCCTCTATTTGTGAATCAGAACCTCGCCATCCTGGTGATGCATCATTCCATGAAACCTCATCCTGCCATCACTGCCACACTGCTGGACTTCATGTGCAGGGTAACACACACACACACACACACACACACACACACACACACACACACACACATCACCACACACACACAATACACACACACACACCGTTCACTCCGGACATGAAGCAGAGAACAAACCTGATGTTGATGCAGAGACTACACAAAGTGACTCTAAACAAACTGTCTACTCCTGTCTCCTCATCTCCTGTTCTTGTGTCCTCGCCTCTCTCCGTCTCCTTGTCTTCTGTCCTTGTTTCTTCCTCTCAGATCATCCCTCACTTCTTTCCTCCGCTGGAGTCTCAGGTCCGCTAGGGCTCTTTAATTCGCCACCTTCATCATGGAGAAGAGAGGCTGGCGTAAGAGCACACACACACACACACACACACACACACACAGTGCTCACTCTGTCCTAATTATTGATGATTGATTACTGATTATTGATCTCTTAGTC
>CM034607.1:36890004-36897504 GCA_020091685.1 Lutjanus erythropterus
CTGGTTCTCACCTGTTCTCTCTCCTGGTTCTCACCTATTCTCTCCTGGTTCTCACCTGTTCTCTCTCCTGGTTCTCACCTCTTCTCTCTCCTGGTTCTCACCTGTTCTCTCTCTTGTTGTCTCACCTGTTCTCTCTCCTGGTTCTCACCTGTTCTCTCCTGGTTCTCTCCTGTTCTCTCCTGATTCTCACCTATTCTCTCCTGGTTCTCACCTGTTCTCTCCTGGTTCTCTCCTGTTCTCTCTCTTGGTTCTCTCTACGGTTCTCTCTGTGAACAGTTACAGGAGCTGATGTGTCATGTGATGATGGGGAACCTGGTGATGTTCAGGAAGGACTCAGTGCTCAACATCCTCAGTGAGACACACACACATTCTCACACTCATACAACACTGTGTTGGTGTTTGGACAGCAGTGGACACATGTCCTCATGTTCTCCTGTCCTGTGTTTCAGTTCAGTCTCTGGACTGGGAGACCTTTGAGCAGTACAGTACCTGGCAGTTGTTCCTGGCTCACAGCATCCCTCTGGAGACCATCATCCCCATCCTGCAGCACCTCAAGTACAAAGGTGAGAACAGCTGAGACAGTGTCCACTCTGTGTCTGTCCCCTGTCCTCTGTCTGTCTCCTCTGACTGATGTGTTTTCTGTCTGTAGAACATCCGGAGGCCTTGTCCTGTCTGCTGCTGCAGCTGCGCAGAGAGAAGTACGACACATGATACAAAGAGTTTGTCCTTCTTCATGGTTCATGTCCCCTGTCCCTGTTAATGCCTCATTCTGTCTGTCTCTCTGTCTGTCCCAGGCCCAGTGAGGAGATGGTGAAGATGGTCCTGAGTCGTCCCTGTCACCCTGAAGACCAGTTCACCACCAGCATCCTGAGACACTGGGCGTCCAAATACGACGACACGCTGGGAGAACATATCAAGGCCCAGCTGATCAAGAACAACAACCAGCCACGCAAGAGACAGAGGTGAGGACATGCTGTCTGTCCACAGAGACAGAGGTGAGGACGTGCTGTCTGTCCACAGAGACAGAGGTGAGGACATGCTGTCTGTCCACAGTGTGATTAAAACGCGTCCTATCAGCCCTGATGTTGGTGTAAAATGATATTAAAGGGATAGTTCAGTGGTTCTGTCCTCACCTGTCTGCTGACAGAAGGACAGGTTGAGTTTTTTAGTCCACAAAGTTTCACAGGAAAACAGAATCTCACAGACAGGAAGTGAACAGTGACCAGTTTTCAAACGTAAAACAACCATTAACTTCCTCCGTACTGCTCGTCTGGTGTAATCCACGTCTCCTTAAGCTCTGACTTTCTGTGCTCAGGATTTTTTAGGGGGCGGAGCTAGAATATGTCTTGATGTCACACTGGAGCCATATTTGTCCCAAAGATATTTAAACTAGAGAACATCAGGATCAGTAATGAGGAGAACACTGGTTCTTTAAGTAACCTGGTTCGTTTTGTTCACCTGCCTCATGATCAAACTTGTCTGTAGACCAGTAAATCAGTGAGACGGAGCGTCCTGTCTCTGGTCTGTCCAGTGGAGGAGACACACCCTCAGTGTCTCAGAGCAGAAGAAACACTCGTCTCTTCATGACTGTCAAACATAAATTAACATTCGTGGTCATTTCTGTTTCAAATTCAATCATTTAATTTTGTCTGTTTGATTCAAAACACGTTTCTGACGAACTGCAGAATAAAACGTTCCTTCAGGGACGTGATGTTCTCTTGATGTTCTCTTGATGTTCTCTTGATGACATCAGCAGATCATCAAATTCAGCAAGAAGACTTCAAATATCAATGTATCACATATCTGCTAAAGTCCAGCACCGTCCGTCCTGAGGTGTAACCAGGTGTGTGTCTCTCTGTCCCTCGGTCTGTCCGTCCTCAGTCTTCGTAGTTCCAGCAGTAAACTGGCTCAGCTGACCCTGGAACAGATCCTGGAGCACATGGACAACCTGAGACTGAGTCTGAGCAACACCAAGAACAACTGTGAGTCCACAAACATACATATATACAGAGTTACTGAGTGATTATTGATCAGTATTGATTAACTGATTGTGTTTGTTTATCAGTCTTCACTCAGACTCCGATCCTTCAGGCTTTGCAGCACGTTCAGGCAAGCTGTGATGAAGCTCACAAGATGAGGTACACACACACACACACACACACACACACACACAGGACATCACAGCAGGTGTTGATGATGTCACTTCCTGTCCCTGCAGGTTCAGCGACCTGTTCGCTCTGGCTGAGGAGTATGAGGACTCTCAGGCGAAGCCTCCAAAGTCTCGCCGTAAAGCTCCAGCCACCTCGCCACGCTCCAGGAAGGGAGCGGCTCCGCCCACCAACAACGAGGAGGAGAGCGCCTCTAGTAGCGCCTCGGTACGTACTGCACGCTGCACGCTGCACGCTACGTGTTCGATCCCAGAGTGACACAAACACTGTTCATCCAGTCCTGTAGGGGTTAATGTTGTGGTCATGTGATCTGAGCTGTAACCAACCAGCTCTGTGTCTGTCCTTGATGACATCAGCTGCATGTGATGGTCATGTGGTCAGTGGTCATGTGATCTGTGATGTAACTTGTGTCCCGTGTCTCTCAGGAGGAGGAAGACTCGAAGCCCAAAGCTCCAAAGAGGAAGAGGAAAGGCTCGTCGGCCGTCGGCTCCGACAGCGACTGACCGACACTCTGACCAATCACACGCAAGCTGCCCGCAGAGACACTCAGCCAACCAGCCGCTCTGACTACTGGATGAGGCCCCGCCCCCTCCCTATGACACGCACTGACCGCCATGGGAGGGGCGGGGCTCTGAGATGACGACGCAGACTTTAAATCCACGTGGTGAACTGACTTTCACGTGATGAGACTGTTTCCATGGAGACGAGGACTCAGAGGTGGCTCCCATGTGGCTGCTCTTCTATGATGCACCGGGAGCAGGAAACTATGAACTCTGGGAAACAAACAAACTGATTTTAATACAGACACGATGATGATGATGATGATGATGATAATCTGATACGATGAAGATGAGTGCGGTTGTTTGTGGGAACTTCTCTCCTTTTTTCTCCTTTTTTTTTCTCTTTTTTTTTGAGGGGGCGGGGTGTTTTTGGACTCTTATTGTGGAGGATCCTGACTTCCTGCTGTTTTTAGCAGCTCCTTCCTGTTTGTCTCGCTGCAGTAAAAGCTCTTGGTCTCTGAACATCATTTCAGAGAAAATTCTTCATATAAAAACTGATCTGGTTTGTTTCAGGTCGTCCTCTGTGTCTTCCTGGGGGGCGGGGCATGGGAGGGGGCGGGGTTAGTACAACATTTTTATCAAAGTGAAAAACATGAAAAATCCAAATGGAGTTTGGTGTGAGTCGGTCAGTTTCTGTTCAGATTCTCAGCAGCTCATCTCTGAACTTATTTTGGTGAAAAAATGAGTTGAAAAGAGAAAAAAATTGATTTATACAATAAACTAATATTTTAAAAGGACAGATTTGAAGAAAAGTAATTTAATCAGTGTATCAAAGTAAAAATGAACACAATTCAAATGGAGTTTGGTGTGAATCGATCAGTTTCTGTATCTGATGAACAGAAAATTAGACTTGCATTGATTAATCAATTATTATACATGAATTGCTAACTAATTTTGAGGACGTCATCTTGGACTTTGAGAGACATTTTCTGATATTTTCTGGATCAAACAACGAATTGATTAGTGGAAAAATTATTAGATTGATCACTAGTTGAAAAATATGTCCAAACATGTGAAAAAGCTCCACCTTTTTCAAATTGACCAGATGATGAGATGTCCAAAATAATGATATACTAAATATGATATTATGATATCATTACTTTATGTTGACAGAAAGTCAGTTTTCAGAACTGTTTTGCAGCACAGCGGACATTGAGGTGAACCCTGTGAGACGACAGTAACATCAGTGGTAAGACAGTCTGAGGTGAGACCAGCAGGTTGTTCATGACCTGGGGCTCATTTATGAAGGTTACTGCGGAAACAGGGCTGAAATGTGCGTACGCATTTTTCACCGCCAACGTTGGGATTTATAGAAATATACTATGCGGGAAAGTGTGTGCACTCCTACACACACTTTACCATCTGACCTCCCGCAAAGTTTTTCAGAAAACCAGCGTTCATTTTGTACCGATGTCGTTTTCAGTGATCCAGTTGAGCAGATATACAGTGTTTTTAATGTCTTTCACTTTATCTCTGTGTTTAAATGTGTGGAGTCGATTGTTTCCGCTGCTGGAGGATAAAGACGCACAGCCAAGATGTAGAGGAGGTGCAGAGGAGGTGTAGAGGAGGTGCAGTGGAGGTGCAGAGGAGGTGTAGAGGAGGTGCAGTGGAGGTGCAGTGGAGGTGCAGAGGAGGTGCAGTGGAGGTGCAGAGGAGGTGCAGAGGAGGTGCAGTGGAGGTGCAGTGGAGGTGTAGAGGAGGTGCAGTGGAGGTGCAGAGGAGGTGCAGTGGAGGTGTAGAGGAGGTGCAGTGGAGGTGCAGAGGAGGTGCAGAGGAGGTGCAGTGGAGGTGTAGAGGAGGTGCAGAGGAGGTGCAGAGGAGGTGCAGTGGAGGTGCAGTGGAGGTGCAGTGGAGGTGTAGAGGAGGTGCAGTGGAGGTGCAGTGGAGGTGCAGAGGAGGTGCAGTGGAGGTGCAGGGCGAACAGCTGCAGCACCTCTGACCTGCTGCAACACAGCAAATAAAAGAAACAGAAACTGTTTATGTGAAAAAAAGCCCTGATTGTTTTTGTACATAAACGTGTTGGTGCATTTGGTTTAATCACCCCGTGCGTCTGTCTCACTCTGTGTCTCACTCTGTCTCACTCTGTGTCTCACTCTGTGTCTCACTCTGTGTCTCACTCTGTGTCCCCCTCTGTCTCACTCTGTGTCCCCCTCTGTCTTCAACACTCCTCCGCTCTGGTAGGATTCACTGACAGTAAGTTTCTCATCAAAAGAGCGAGGTGTGTTTCCGCTATCCGTGGTACAAATACTCACACACACACACACACACACACACACACACACTCACACACACACACACACACACACACACACACACGGCCTGTGGCTCTGCGCTGTCTGGTTTATACTTTTCTGCATTTTCATTGGTCTCTGTGAGTGTTGTATGTGTGAGGCAGCAGTTTTCTTAGCGTCCGCCACGCGCTGCCACTCTGACGCCTGTTTGGTGTCTGTAATGTCCACAGTGTGTCCACCATATTTTCCTGTGACGTTCCTTCTTCAGTTTTTCCTGCAGCGTTCGCCACCATCGACCTCCTGCAGTCAGTCTGAATGAACACGCCTTGTTTAATAAATCTGAATATTTTTGTGCGTAAGCATTTTCTGTGTTTCATCCGTACGCCATGTTTTAAGGTGAATTATAAATGAGCCCCCTGGATTGATCAGTGATTGGATCCACCTGCTGCTGCTGATATAAACCAGGAGGAGAGCAGAGTCCCACCTCCTTCACACCAGGTGACTCACATTCAGGTAAGTGGACTTCAGTGAGACATGAAGCTGATTTTTCTGGGTTTATGTTCTCTTTAAAGTCAGAATGTGGTTCTCTGAAAACTGAATAAAAACCAGCTGGAGGTTTAAATCACTTTATGATCTGGAGATTTTTACAGAATCCAGAGAAGAAAAAATATTCTAATATTTGTGTTTATTGATGTGCCTTTAAATATATTTTTGATTTTTTTTTTTAAATAAAGTTTTGATTTTCAAATCTGTAATTTGGTCTGGATCAAACTGAAAAGTCCAAAGGTCTGGACTTAACAAAACCAGCAGGATGAAGGTGTTTGTGAACTAAAAAACTAAACCTGACCTTCACATAATGACTGCAGTTACATTTTGGGTGCACTATCCCTTTAAGGGATAAGGAAGTCTTTTCCACTGTACAACATTCAAGTCTTTCCTGTAATGATTACTGTCATTATCAATCATTGTCTACCGTAATTGATCAATTAATCAGTTTAAAAATATTCCACCTGTTTTTACGTTTGGATCTATTTTTCAACCAGTGATCAATCTGGAAATAATTCATCCAATAATCAATCAGTTTAGTCCATAAAATGTTGCCTGCTCTGTTTAACCCCGCCCCCTCTGTCTCTGCAGCTCCGTCATCATGTCAGCTGTTAAATCCGGATCGGCTCTGCGGACACTGGTTCTGACTCCAGAGCGGATCCCACACTTCCTGATCCCGTCCCGCAGTCCGCTTCTCTTCCGGTCTCCACGTCTTCAGAGGACGTCTCCTGAGCGGACCAGACTGCTGTCCGAAGACGACAACGACAGTCCGAGTCCTGGACTAAGTCCTCCTGTGACCCCACTCAGTCCCGCCTCCTCCCGCCCCCACCTGCTCCGCCTGCCACCGCGGATCAGACGTCCCCGCCGCAATGCAGGGGAGTCAGCGGACACGGACATCACGACGCAGGCCGCCATGTCTCTGTCCCACGTGGAGAAGGTGACCACGCCCTATGGCTTCACCGCCGTGCTCGCCGCCAGCCCCTGCACCCACCGCCGAGAGTCCCTGTTTCACCACAACAAACCAAACAAACAGGTGAAGGTGACGGTGACAGACACGGACACGGACCAGCAGGATCCGGTGGACCCTTCTCCTGGTCCCGGTGCCAGTCCTGCTCCCAGCAGGACCCGGGTCAGTCTGCAGCCTGTCAGAGCTCTGGGTCTGCAGGTGATGAAGGAGCTGAAGAAACCTGCAGCTGCTCTGAAGGCTCTGAGTCCTGCCATGAAGAGGACATGTCCCCGCTGATGTCACATGACCTGAGACACACCTGTCCAGTTGCATTTTTTTTTTTTTTTGCCCCCAGGATGACGAAGTCATGTCCTTCCCTACACTGCCTCTGACTGGCTTACCTGATATTCTTATCCTAACAACTAACCAATCAGAGTGAGAGCAGGGCGGGTCGTGACTTCTGCCATCTGGAGGAGAAACCATGTGATGTCCACTGATCTGGACACTTTTAACGTTTTAATAAAGGCTTCATGTGTCTTTGACCTTCTCAGTCATCCAATCACTGATGTCACTGCAGAGCAACGTGTCAGTTTGTGTTTCTGATCTGAAGTTTGTTCAGTTTGTCAGAATTGGCAGCTCCAGACTCGTTAGCTAACATGCTAACATGTTAGCTTAGGTTGGATATCTATTTTGTTAAGATTTGTTTTCTTGAGTGTCTCCTGAGTTCTTCACAGCAGAAACTAAACTAACATTAGCTAAATAACTGCCTTGATGCTGGTCTCTTTTCTGGTTTCTTGATTTTTTTTTTTTTTTACTGTGGCGATGGAGGCGGGACCACTGATGTAACAAGTTTAATGGTGGTTTGTGTTTTTTTTTTTGTTTTTTTTTTCTTTTTTACTCAGTTGATTTTTACAGACTCAGTTTGTCGCAAAATCTTACGATAGTCAAGTCATTTTCTTACACGTCTGTTGATAGTTTATTGTTCATTTTACAAATGGTGTTTTTGATGATTTTAATAATCACCCTGGTGTTTTAGATAAGCATTAGCA
>CM034607.1:36902504-36932504 GCA_020091685.1 Lutjanus erythropterus
CCACAGAAATGTTATTTTTGTAAATATGAAAATATATTTGGATTTAAAATGAAATTAGGTCCAGCTGCAGATAAAACAGCTGTTGTGGCCCTTTTTTCTAACAGTGTGGAGGATCTTCTCTTCTCTTCTGGATTTCTTTCTTTTCCTTTTTTTTTTTTTATCGACACAAAACGTCGGTTACTTGATTGACGTCCTGGTGCGTTTAAGGACAGCTCGGACAAATCCAGCTGATTAAATTAGAGACTAAACTTTGTCTGAAGCTCTGTGTTGTTGAACTGAAGTCGACCTTTGACCCACAGGAAGTGATCACCAACGAACACGTGGTGGCCATGATGAAAGCTGCCATCAATGAGACAGAGGCCGTCCCCCCATTTGTGAGTCTGGTCTGCCGTCCAATCAGAATGCACCTCATGAACGTGTTAATTAACCTGCAGCAGTTTGTTTATTAATCTGATCATTTGTGTTCTCCTCAGGAACCCAAAATGACTCGATCCAAGTTTAAAGAAGTGGTGGAGAAAGGAGTGGTGAGACATCTCTGTCCTCCTGTCTCTGTCCTCCTGTCTCTGATCTCCTGTCTCTGATCTCCTGTCTCTGTTCTCCTGTCTCTGTTCTCCTGTCTCTGTTCTCCTGTCTCTGATCTCCTGTCTCTGTCCTCCTGTCTCTGTCCTCCTGTCTCTGATCTCCTGTCTCTGTCCTCCTGTCTCTGTGTAATCTTGTCAATTGAAAAACAGATCTAAACATGAAAACACTGTTTTCATGTTTAGATCTGTTTTTCAATTAGTGACCAGTCAGGCAATAATTTTTCCTGTCCTCACCTGTCCTCACCTGTCCTCACCTGTCCTCACCTGTCCTCCTGTCAGGTGATTCCAGCCTGGAACATTTCTCCCATCAAGAAGCCCAGTGACGTCAACAAGGTCAGAGTTCAGCCGTCACAACCAAACGTTGTTTCAGATCTCTTTGACACTTTAACCAAACATAAACAATAAAATCAGTCTGAGGACGAACATCGTTAATTAAAGTTCCGTTTCATGTAACTGTTAGAACACTTGAGAACATGTTGAGGACTTGTTGATGTTCTGTTTGTGTTCAGGCCCCGCAGTTCGTCGACATTCCTCTGGCTGAGGAAGACTCCTCTGATGAAGAGTACCGTCCCGATGAAGACGACGAGGACGAGACGGCTGAAGATGTGAGGCTTCTCTCCGATTGGCTACAGCACAGTTTCATGCTAATGATTGATTATTGATCGATTGATGGATGTGTTTGTGTGCAGACGTTCCAGGAGAGCGACATGGAGAGCACGGCTTCGTCTCCCAGAGGGAGTCGACTGAATAGGGTGGAGGAGGACAGCTGCAGCCCCTGGCAGGTAAATCTGAGCACACCTGAACTGTCCTGTAGGCGGCAGCAGAGAGTCTGTGTGATGGATGTAGTTACCTGTCCAGGTGAGGGTCCCCTGTTCATCAGGTGTGTCTCTGACACCTTCTGAGCCCAGTTTGATTCGATTCAGGCCTTCAGGTGAAACATCGTCTTGATGTTTTTATTTTTTGGAACTGTGTCTTTTTTGGAACTTTATTCTTTGGACCTGCAATAAGGTCAGTTTAGCCAATCACAACATTTGTGACATCACGCAAAGCAACGGCTCCATGGCAACGGAACAACGATGGTGGATCTCCTTGTTGTTTATATTTGGCAGGAGCCCTTTCCTGTTTGTTATCAACCTGTGGTTTGTTTCCCCTCAGACCTCTCGGAGCCGCTCCAGGCACCTGAGGGCGGGGCCTGTTTCAATGGGACCTCCCCCTCCTCCCAAAGCCCCGCCCACTAAAGCGGTGACTGACAGCACCTTCCTGGAGAAACTTCACGCAGTGGAGGAGGAGCTGGCTGTGTGGATGGAACCTTATCAGGTGCCAAACACTCCAGGACGCACTGTTTATATCTGTAGAACGTTAGAACCAGTCACTAGAGCTTTAGAACCAGTCGTTAGAGCTTTAGAACCAGTCTGTAAAGCTTTAGAATCAGTCTTTAGATCTTTAGAACCAGTTGTTAGATCTTTAGAACCAGTCACTAGAGCTTTAGAACCAGTCGTTAGATCTTTAGAACCAGTTGTTAGAGCTTTAGAACCAGTCTGTAAAGCTTTAGAACCAGTCGTTAGATCTTTAGAACCAGTCTGTAAAGCTTTTGAACCAGTCGTTAGATCTTTGGAACCAGTCGTTAGTTCTTTAGAACCAGTCGTTAGATCTTTAGAACCAGTTGTTAGATCTTTGGAACCAGTTGTTAGAGCTTTAGAACCAGTTGTTAGATCTTTGGAACCAGTTGTTAGATCTTTAGAACCAGTTGTTAGATCTTTAGAACCAGTCATTAGAGCTTTAGAACCAGTCATTAGATCTTTAGAACCAGTTGTTAGATCTTTAGAACCAGTCGTTAGAGCTTTAGAACCAGTCTGTAAAGCTTTAGAACCAGTCGTTAGATCTTTAGAACCAGTTGTTAGATCTTTGGAACCAGTTGTTAGAGCTTTAGAACCAGTCGTTAGATCTTTAGAACCAGATGTTAGATCTTTAGAACCAGTCGCTAGAGCTTTAGAACCAGTTGTTAGATCTTTAGAACCAGTTGTTAGAGCTTTAGAACCAGTCGTTAGAGCTTTAGAACCAGCCGTTAGATCTTTGGAACCAGTTGTTAGAGCTTTAGAACCAGTTGTTAGAGCTTTAGAACCAGTCGCTAGAGCTTTAGAACCAGTCGTTAGATCTTTAGAACCAGTCACTAGAGCTTTAGAACCAGTCTGTAAAGCTTTAGAACCAGTCTGTAAAGCTTTAGAACCAGTCACTAGAGTTTTAGAACCAGTCATTAGATCTTTAAAACCAGTCTGTAAAGCTTTAGAACCAGTTGTTAGATCTTTAGAACCAGTTGTTAGAGCTTTAGAACCAGTTGTTAGAGCTTTAGAACCAGTTGTTAGATTTTTAGAACCAGTCGTTAGATCTTTAGAACCAGTCTGTAAAGCTTTAGAACCAGTCTGTAAAGCTTTAGAACCAGTCACTAGAGTTTTAGAACCAGTCGTTAGATCTTTAGAACCAGTTGTTAGAGCTTTAGAACCAGCCGTTAGATCTTTAGAACCAGTTGTTAGAGCTTTAGAACCAGTCGTTAGATCTTTAGAACCAGTTGTTAGAGCTTTAGAACCAGTTGTTAGAGCTTTAGAACCAGTCGTTAGATCTTTAGAACCAGTTGTTAGAGCTTTAGATCGCTTGTCAGTTGAACTAAACTGACAGATAGAAGTTGTAGATAAGTTATTGATTATTGATTATTGATGGTCTCTTCCAGCCTCTGTCTGAGTCAGAGGACGAGGTGGGTCTGATGGCGTACCGGACTCGGTCCAAGCGTCCTCTACGTGACGTCCCACTGGGCCGGCTGGAGGCGGAGCTACGAGCTCCTGACATCACACCTGACATGTACGACTCCAGCTCCGCCCACGAGGACAGGGAGTGGACTGATTGGCTGAGAGGCCTGATGACCTCAGACATGGACAATGAAGGTGTGTGTGTTCATCATTCAGTCATCAGAACTGTTCTAGTTCTGCTTGACAGAAAAAATCCCCAAACTGTCCCTCATTAACATTTAGACTCATTTTGATTGGATGATGAAAGTTTGTAGATTCCATCAGTTTTGATTTAGTTATTGTCTCATTTTGTCAATGAAAACATGTAAAATGTTATCAGTTGGTGACTCTGGTGTGTCTGTCTCTCTGTCTCTGTGTCTCTCTGTCTCTGTGTGTCTGTCTGTCTCTCTCTCTGTGTCTCTCTCTCTGTGTCTCTGTCTCTGTGTCTCTGTCTCTCTCTGTCTCTGTCTCTGTCTCTGTCTCTGTGTGTCTGTCTCTCTCTGTGTCTCTGTCTCTGTGTGTCTCTCTGTCTCTGTGTGTCTGTCTCTCTCTGTGTCTCTGTCTCTCTCTCTGTCTCTGTCTCTGTCTCTGTGTGTCTCTCTGTCTCTCTCTCTGTCTCTCTCTGTCTCTGTCTCTGTGTGTCTCTCTGTCTCTCTCTCTGTCTCTGTCTCTGTCTCTGTCTCTGTGTGTCTCCACAGAGGAGTGTGATGATGAAGATGACCCTGAGTATAACTTCTTGGCTGACATCGATGAACCTGACCAGGAGGATTACCGTGATGACAAGGCTGTCCGCATCACCAGTCAGTACACACACACACACAGACACACACACAGACACACACACACACACACACACACACACACACACACACACACACACAGACACACACACACACACACACACACACACACACACACACACACACACATTATTGATGCTGAATCAATCAGACTGATTGGTTGATTTTTCTGTTTAATTTTATTATGAAATTTTTTTTTTAAAATCTGATAAATGTTTGGATGTTGAATTTTAAATGTCATGTTGGTACGTTTGACCTGATTGGATCAATTATTGATCGTTTGTATCATGCAGAGAAGGAGGTGAATGAACTGATGGAGGAGCTGTTTGAAACTGTGAGTCTCTTCACACACACACACACACACACACACACACACACACACACACACAATATAAACTCAGGTGTGTGTGTTTCAGCTGAAAAGACCTGGCAGGACAGGGTGTGGATGATGAAGGTCATGAGGAGGAGGAAGAGCCTCACGAGGAGAAATACACTGTTCACACACACACAACTGAGGAGCACAACATGTATGTAACACACACACACACACACACACACACACACACACGTGTCTCTGCTGACTGTCTCGTCTCTTCACAGACAAGTAGGTGATGAGGATGTGCAGGATGGACCAATCACAGAGCTGCGTGCGGTGAAGCAGCAGCTGGTGTTCCTGAAGAAGAGACGACTGAGTCTGCAGACACACACACTGAGTGACACACACACACACAGCGACACGGAACCACACACACTGAAACTGGACACACGACAGAGGAGCCGCCTGCAGCAGCACCTGCAACAGGTACACAGACAGTACACAGACAGTATACATACAGTACACAGACAGTATACAGACAGTACACAGACAGTATACATACAGTACAGTACACAGACAGTATACATACAGTACACAGACAGTACACAGGCAGTATATAGACAGTACACAGACAGTATACATACAGTACACAGACAGTACACAGGCAGTATACAGACAGTACACAGACAGTATACATACAGTACACAGACAGTACACAGGCAGTACACAGACAGTATACATACAGTACACAGGCAGTACACAGGCAGTACACAGGCAGTACACAGACAGTACACAGACAGTACGGGCAGTACACAGACAGTACACAGACAGTACACAGACAGTATACAGACAGTACACAGACAGTACACAGACAGTACACAGACAGTATACAGACAGTACACAGACAGTATACAGACAGTACACAGACAGTACACAGACAGTATACAGACAGTACACAGACAGTATACAGACAGTACACAGACAGTACACAGACAGTACACAGACAGTATACAGACAGTACACAGACAGTATACAGACAGTACACAGACAGTACACAGACAGTACACAGACAGTACACAGACAGTACAGGCAGTACAGACAGTACACAGGTACATACAGAGTGTGTTCAGGCAGCACTAACGATTACAGTTGGTGAGAACCAGGTGAACAGGTGTTACTGACAGTGACACAGTTCAGGTACGTCGATGAGAACACCAGACAGTTCCAGACAGTACACACCTTCTTTATTTCCAGACATGTAGTACAGCTGGGTGTATTCAGACAGATACACGCCGTAGCTGAATAATACAGACAGTGAACTACAGACACGTAGTGCACAGACATTATTAACAGAAACAACAATTGCATATAATGTCAGTACAGCTAGCATGTACACTAGCAGTTAATTGCCAATGTAGCATGCTAGCACAGTAGCCTGACAAGCATTCTCTGACAGCGTCCACATAACATCAACTACACTTCAACACACCGCACATAAGGCGCACCTAAAAGCCTTTAATTTTCAAAAACCGACAGTCGCCTTATACCGATCGCCTTATATATGGATCAATATTGGTTAATTATGGCTACACCGTAGTGTTGGCTGAGTAACTGGATAGCGGTAAGGGAACTGTCCCACCACTTGTGTGTATAAAGACCCAAAATGGCACCTTTCCAGAGACAGCTAGGCGCAGAGTTCAAGCTCAAGGCTATCAGTCATGAGAAGAACATGGAATAGAGGCTGGGAGAGGAATTCAACAACTGACTGATTATCACAGGCCGTTTAAACTCTGTAAACACACCAGAACTGTACAGACAACGTTCTTCTTCTGGCCCTCTGAGCACCAAGCATTTTCAGTGTCAGAACAAAACATGCAGGAACCAGTGCAACCAGCAATTGAGGAGAAAATGAAAATAAATAAAATAAATTGGCAATGCTAGCCCGTAAATATGTGAAAAATAAGCAGCCTGGCAACTGCAGTCCCTGACAGGCGCAGATCTCGACTCTGCCCTCAATCAAATCTGCATTGATGTCTGTAGAACTACTAGTGGAACTTTAGAACCTAGAGTGATTGGATAAAATTGATTGATTGGTTTTTGTGAACTTTTGATCCAAACATTTGCGCCTTATAATCCGATGCGACTCTTTAAGGCGTATTTGGATCATTTACTTATTTTCTGACATATTTTAATTTTTAGGAGTGATAACTGTCATGAAAATCATATGAAGGCTCCTGTCTGATGACATCACAGCTCCTCCTGCGTCATGTAGTGCAGGTCCCCGTAGCCGTGGCGCTCGTGTGTCATAAAGCGCTCGTCCATAATTGTATTTTAGTCTCAGCAAATACACTTCAGACACTGCGTAGCATCTGGCGATCTGGGAAGCAGGACCCTGGCTGTTATTGTTGACATGCGCGCGCAGCTATCCAATGGATCCATCGCAACCCAGACTACAGCAGTTTCTATTCTATGCGCCTTATAATGCGGTGCGCTTATATATGAAAACAGTTTTAAAATAGGCCATTCATTGAAGGTCGCCTTATAATCCGATGCGCCTTATAGTGCGGAAAATACGGTATATTTGTGTACTTATCCTCAGGGATGCACACAGTTCAACACAGGCAGGAAACTGAGCGGGAGAGACCTGCACTCACATGACGAGGAGGAGCTGTGATGTCATCAGACAGGGAGCCTTTCATATGATTTTCATGATCAGTTATCGTCTCTAAAAATTAAAATATGTCAGAAAATAAGTAAAAATGCTCCAAAGTGACGTCTTCAAAGACTTGTCGTTCATCAGTCCCTCCAGGACGTTACAATGTTTGGATCACAACAGTTCACACAAATTCAACCAATCAATCAATTTTTATCCAATCACTGTAGGTTCTCACAAGTTCCACCAGTCAGTTCCCCATACAGACATCACACATGCAGATTTGATTGAGGGCAGAGCTCGAGATCTGCGCCTGAACCCAGCGGGACCCGGCAGGTTCGGTCAGGTCGGGTCTTATTTTTCACATATTTCACGGGCTCATGCTGGGTTCGGCCTGTACTTCATTTATTTTATTTATTTTCATTTTTCTCCTCAATTCGTTTGTCAGTTCTGGTTCCCTGCATGTTTTGTCCCCGACACTGAAAACCGTTTGGTGCTCAGAGGGAAGCTTGTGAAGAAGAACGTTGGTCTGTAATCGAGTTCTGGTCGTGTTTGGACAGAGTTTTGTTGAGCTTCAATGGACTCAACTTTTCAGGCAGGGAACTGAAAAGAACGCAGTGCCGTTGTTATTTGTTTATCAACGTGCTGTGCAAAGATTCTGCTTCTTTGTGGAACAGCCACGCCTTCATTTACAAATAAAGCAGATTTTGTTAGAATTTTTATTTCCTAATCCTTTAATTCTCTTTGGTGAGGTCACTGAGAACATGTGGTTTTATTCTCACCAGAATAAGTTGCCTTTGATTTAATTTATTATTTAAAAAATAAATTGCAACTTTCCTTTGCAGTTTTCACATATTCCTGTAATTTCATTGCAAGAAAATGGCTAAAAACATTACAACGTGCTTCAGAAGATTTTAGAAATCAGACACTGATTTACTGCAGAAACTGAAAACAGACATGGTTCGATTTTTCTGCTCAGTAGAAACATTTTCATCATCTTTTTCTAAACAGTTCAAACTCTTCATGGGAGATAAAATCACTTTTTCTGAATAAGTTGTGACAGCAGACATTAAAGTCACATGACTGATCAGCTGTTCTGATGGAACCTTCGTCACATTAAAACATTAACACAGATGTTTGATCGTCACTGTCACTCCTTTAATGATGTCATCTCGTTGCGTCCTCTTCTTTAGAAAACCCCTCAGGTCTGCGTACGTTCCTCCACCCCGACAGTTATAGATTAAGACGTTCTTTCCTTCTGGTTGAAGTAACACCAGTGACTGAATACTGAGACTTTGATTGGACCAGAGCAGATCAACCAACCAGACGCCTTCAGTTCATGTGTTTTTATAAGAAACTGACAGGTTTAACATGATCGTAGGGTTAAATACGGTCTATCTGTCTGTCTGTCTGTCTGTCTGTCTGTCTGTCTGTCTGTCTGTCTGTCTCTCAGCACGTCCAGCTGTTGACTCAGATCCACCTGTTGAGTTCACCTGTGGCCAAACTTCACAGTGAGGCTGAAACCACCAGACAGTTCCTGGTAAGAAGCTCTTTAGTAAATAATTAGGAACTTAAACATTTCTCAGCCTGAAGCTCTAAGTGCTGCTTTAAAGTTATACTTGATTATATATTTATTTATTTTTATTGATTTATTAATTATTTGTGAGTCATTTAAATATACTGAGTTTAAAAACACTTCAAGTTCAAGTTTAATTACTCTTGACCACGCAACATGGTACGGAGCACAAACATGAAATAAAGCAAAAACACAATCTGATGATCTGTCATGTAGATTTTTAAAAACTAAATGAACATCATCCTGTGTTGCTATGACAACCCCTCTCTGTCTTTGTCCGTTCATGTCAGTTTGAATTGGACGTGTTGGCTCAGAGGGGTGAGCTCCTCATGTCTTCAGGTCGTCCTGGTTTCTGCAGCATCTTCAGAGCCTCCAACCTGCAGGGGGCGCTGCAGCTGCTGGAGGAGCTGCGACAGACTCCCATCAATTACCAGCCGCAACACCGCCCGCCGGACGCCAGAGGACACAGTGAGTACGCCTGCAGCAGGGACTCATGGGAGCTCTGCAGGTTCAGAGTCATCTCTGGTTTCAGTCTGTCACAGTTTAATGAGAGGAACACTCTACCTGGTGATGCATTCAAAGACCCTCAGACATCTGAGCTCTGAAAGTTAGCGGCTAAAAAACAATCAGTTACCAGACAACTCAAATAAAAACAAAACAAGAAAAAGAATCAAACTGAGTGAAAATTATGAAGTTTGGACCTTCTTAAATCTCTAAAAGGATCCTTTTTGAAGTTCTGCACACAAGATCATCATTTTGTAAAGAAAATAAAACGTAATAACATGACAGTGATGTGTTCCAACACAAGGTAAAAGTCAGAAGTTTCTCTCTATGTGTGTATCTTCAGTGCGTTGTTACCCCGTCATGCCGGCTGAACTCGCCTGGCTCTTCGCCACCCGCCCAGTCTTCCTCTACCCAGAGCTACTACCGTCTGCCAGCCTGGACCCAGCTCTGTACTGCCCCCGCAGGACAGCTGCATTCACTGCAGCTGAAGACTGGTACTCACACACTCACACACACACACACACACACACACACACACACACACACTCACACTCACACTCACACGCACACGCACACGCACACTCACACACACACACACACTCACACACACACTCACACACACACACTCACACTCACACACACACACTCACACACACACACACACACACACACACACACACACACACACTCACACTCACACACACACACACACACACACACACTCACACTCACACTCACACACACACACACACACACACTCACACACACACACTCACACTCACACACACACACACACACACACACTCACACACACACACACACACTCACACTCACACACACACACACACACACACACTCACACACACACACACACACACACACACACACACACACTCACACACACACTCACACACACACACACTCACACACACACTCACACACACACACTCACACACACACACACACACACACACACACACAGTTATCCTGTGTGAGTGTGTGTGTATTGATGTATTAACCGTGTGTGTCTCTTCCAGCCTGTTGGTCCTCGGCCTCAGGAACATGGAGGGGTCATGTGACCCGACTAAGCTGGTGTCTCAGTTCCTTCTGAGGAAGACTCTGGTCCAGGTCCGACGAAGGATCTTGCAGTGCTGCAGACCAGGTGTCCCCGACAACATCGTCAAGGTAACAGGCTCATCAGCTGGCTTCAGGATGAGTGTGAGTGTTTGACGGTGTGTGTGACTCTGTGGCGCCCTCTGCAGGCCTTCAGGTACCAGCGGGTGTTGTGGCCGATGATGGTGGCCTGTCGTCATGTTCCACCAGCAGAGCAGCGCCCCCCAGTGGAGAGAGAGGAGCGAGTCATGCCTCTGTGGCTGGTGGTACGTGATCAGAACCCTAAACAGAGTAACTGCCCAGACGTCCTTCCTGAGACCTTGCAGAGATTTGCCCCTGCCCCCCCAAACATTTATCTTTTCAAACTTTATTTTTTATCATTTTAGCGGAGTCTTCCTGTCATCTATCCAACCATCAAACACTATAACAGTCCACCTGGTGCTGTTCCAGAGGCTCTGCCCCCTTGCAGGTCAGGTGGGCCCCGTCAGAGTCACCTGGCCTTCCTCCGCTCCACCTCCGACACCTACAGCTTCCCCCCTGGGACCAGATACCCCCCTCGCCTCCCCAAACACCTCGACTTCAGACGAATTGGCTTCATCCAGCTCCACCAGCCCCCTCCCCAACCAGAACCCTCCCCCCTCTCTGACAGACAGGTGGACTCTTCCCCTCTCCCTGACGGACAGGTGGACTCCTCCCCCCTCTCTGACAGACTGGTGGACTCCTCCCCTCTCCCTGATGGACAGGTGGACTCTTCCACTCTCCGTGACAGACAGGTGGACTCCTCTCCCCTCACTCACAGACTGATGGACTCTTCCGCTCTCCCTGATGGACAGGTGGACTCCTCACCCCTTTCTGACAGACAGGTGGACTCCTCCCCCCTCACTCACAGACAGGTGGACTCTGCAGCTCTCAGTCCATCTCGAGTCCTCCTCCGGCGCCTCCTCCTCTCTAGGACTGACCCTCCTGCTGACATCACTATCAACTCCTCAGTCTCCATGACAACCACAGAGCAAATAAGATGCCACTATCAGACCCTCACCAGCCTGAGGAAGAGGAGGCATGATGGCCCCGCCCCCTCTCAGGTGATGAGTGAGGAGGAGGAGGAGGAAGAAAAGGAAGAGAGGGAGGAGGAAGAAGAGGAGGAGGAGAGCGAGGTCCTCCTGGCTCTATCTGAATCATCCCTCAGCTCAGCAGGAAGTGTCGCCCTTGACAATGACCACTCTGACACAGAGGAGGCGGAGTCAGAGAGGGAACAGGAAGTGACACTGACAGCGTCCAGAGCAGAAGAAGATGGAGAGACTCGTTCAGATGGGTCCAGAGAGACCTTCGTCCAGCAGCAGGTCAGAGCAATATTCACAGTTAAAAATGTTATTATTTTTATAGTTTATTATTAATAGTTGTTTGTTTTAAAATGTCAGAAAATGGTGAGAAATGTTGATCAGTATTTCCCAAAGTCCAAGATGACATCATCAAATGTCTTTTTTGTCCACAACTCAAAGATCATCAGTTTACTGTCAGAGAGGAAAGAAAACAGAAAATATTCACATTTAAGAAACTGAGACTTTTTTTAATCACTCAAACTGATTAATCAATTATCAGAATAGTTGCCAAAAGTACCCAGAACTTTTGGTCCCAGGAACTACTTTACGGTTCCTTGAGCCTGTTGTCTGAGTTTTGATGGTGTTCTAACAGACAGTACAGATGAAGCAGATTGGTCAGCAGACGTATGAAAAAGTGACATCATATTTAACAGACTGGGTTCTATATGATGATGTCAGAGGAACATCACATATTTCAGGTCTGTCCAGTCTGATCAGAACTTCACTTGGAAATCTAAAATAAAAGAATCAGTCTAGTGATGCCAAAAAAAACTGCTGCTGTGCAGCTGCAGGTTTTTAAAAACGGTGGCTGAAATAAATTGCTGCAAGGACTCATCCAATCAGAAATGACCAGCGCTGTTCCTGTATTTTTGGAAAGTTCTACCCCTGATAGAATACTGCCCCTGGAATTTAATTTGGATTCTGATTTCTGTGGTGTGAAAACGTCTAAACCAAAAGTGTTTTTAATACAATAACTTCCAGAAGTAAAGTAATCTGTGCTGTGTGTTTGTGTGCAGGAGAAGCCTTCATCAGACAGGAGTGAGGAGGAGGAGGAGGATGATGATGAAGATGATCAGAGGGAGTCGGAGGACGAGCTGTTCGCTCAGGATTATCTGCTCAGAGTAATCAATAATCACTGAAACCTAAAACTGTTTTTTATTCGCTACAGTCAGTTACAGTGTCTCTCTAAACTCATGTTTTTATTTATTTAATCTTCGTCTCCGTAAATCGTAAAAAATCTCCGATCAGAGTGAAACAGCAGTTCAGGTGAAACAGACACCTGAGGAGAATCAGCCAATCAGCAGACAGCACTTTAGATTCAAATGTTTTTTAACATGAAAATAAATTAGATGATTGTGACTCAGTGAAGAGCTCAGATCAGGTGACCTGCTGCGTCCTTATTGGTCTACACTGGTGATGTACTTCCTGTTTGCAGGTGTGCGATGCGGTGCGGGTGTCTCCGGGCGTCTCTGAGCAGCAGGTGCTGCAGGTGTTGGATCAGTTCTCGGCGGCGGGGCCCTCAGGGGCCCCGGAGGTCCTGTATGACAGGCTGAGCGGCGTCCTGCGGCCGTGGCCTCAGCTGCTCCGAGACTTTGCCGCCTTCCTGAACCGAGGACAGGCCTGCCGCTGTGGACTGGTGGGTGACATCACTGTGACATCACATGATGTCACTCAGGTACAGACTGGGGGTGTTAACTCTTCTTCTGTGGTTTCTCCTCCATCAGCTGGTGGAGCAGCAGCTGTTTGAACAGAGTCGACGGTTTCTACGACGACTGGGGCGGAGCCTGGGTGAAGGCTCCGCTCTCTACCAGCAGGTGGTGTCAGTGCTGCAGGGAAGCTCCACCCCCTCACCTGAGGACATAGATGTGGTAGACAATGACCTTTGAATGATCTTTTAATTGCTGATCAATTATTTTGTAACAATCAGAATTAAAATAACCTTTTGATCATTTTTATTGATTATTTCCTCGTCTCAGATCTCATCTCTCCTCAAACGCCACCCAGACCTGCGAGAGGAATTCTGGGAGTTTTTCCAGCAGCTTCGTGTTCAGTCGTCACCCGTAGCAACTGGCTCTGACGCTATGAATCCTCCTGACAAGAACAGGAAGACGTCTGAAGAGAGCAAGACAGGAAGTGATAGAGAGGAGGAGGAGGAGGAGGAGGAGGAGTCAGGGCGAGCAGTATGTGCCAAAAAAATCTCAATGACGTTGAGTGGCGAGAAAGTCGTGGTCTGGACACGGTGAGACCAAAACACACAGAAGATGCACTGTTGAATACTATAACCGCACACAAAGTTTTCCTCTGAGACAGAGAAGCGGCGCTCTGACTGATGTTTGACCAGCAGTCATTTTCTTCCTTTTACCAGCAAACACTGAAAAACTCAGATAAATGATCACAAACACAGGCATCGCATTAATACAAAACATAAAATAATATAAGGGAAAAATAAAATACAAACATACCGTCTGCGCCTTCTGTCCACAAATGTAGGAGTTGTTCTAATTGTTTCCTGCACTGCTGCTCCTCTGTGTCACAATCTTCTGCATGATGAAGGTGATGAACGTCTAGCAGAACCTTGTTACTCTCTTACTGACAGTGAAGCGTGTGAACAAAGCATGCTGCTGACTCAGAACAGTTCAGGGCTTTGACCAGTAGATGTCGCCACTGCTTCAGAAACAAAGGTACACCATCAAAAAAAACTATTTGCAGTTTTATCACAAGGCAAACAAACGTTTGATTAAGAATATCAGCTATCAGCAATCAGAGAAACTGTTAGCCTGTTAGCCTAGCATCAAAGTCTGTGCAGATTCACACTCAAACGTTACAACAGTATTTTCCCATCATGCAGCACTGTAGGGACAGACTGATTTTTTTTTCATTTTATTTTTGTCTCTCAGCTGAAGTGTAAATAAAGTTTGGATTGAACACTGGTGCTAACTAGCATAGCAACTGACATAGCTCTGACTGTTTCCTGTTTCAGAGAGGCGGACCGCACCATCCTGACAGCCTGTAAGCAGAGAGGAGCCAATCGGAAAACATTCAGACATGTCTCCGCCCTCCTGGGAAATAGGACTGCCCAACAGGTGAGAGGGGGCGGGGCCTAAGAGTCCAGGTGAAGCTGTTTCTGCTAAAAACATGAATTAAAGGATGATTCCTGTGTTTTTTGTCCAGGTGAGCCTTCGTTTCCACCACCTGATGAACTTGTTCCACTCTGCCGTCATCAAGTCAGAAGGCCAGCCAATCAGCACGCAGGAGGCAGCTCTGGACTGAAGGCGGGGCCAATCAGACAAGGCTCTCATAAAAAGCAGAGACTCTGATCCAGATCTGCTGTAGGATTTAACCTGTGAAGTTACACTTTATACACAAACTAACTTCTGAAGCATCGGTTCTTCAGACGGCTGCATTGGTTCTATCAGATGTTCTAGAATTCACTAGAACGTTCTTTAGATGTTTGAGGTCAGTCAAACACCTTGATTCATTTCAGTACAAAAACTCTTGAACACATTTGTCTAGAACCATCTGAATTACTCTAGAACTGTCTTCTAGTGTTCTGTGTGTTCAGGAACATGGTTCTACAGAACTCTAGAACTACTCTAGATCCAGAATGGTTCTAGAGTTTTTTAGACAGTTCTATTGTTCCAGACTCCGCCAGGTGTTGTCTAAACGGGTTGGAAATACTTCTCGAGTTCTTCACAGGAGTCAGAAGTTTGAGGTCAATCAGATGGTTTCAGTACAAAAACTCTTGCAACACATTCATCTAGAACCATTTGAAAGTGTTCTGTGTGTTCAGGAATGTGGTTCTAGAGTTCTCTGGGACCAGTTTGATTGGAATGTCAGTGGAAGAATGTTAGAACTCCTCTAGAAGATTCAGGAATTCTCTGGAACTCCTCTAAAAGTTTTAAAGTTTTTTTAATAGACCATCTGGAACAGTTCTAGAGTTCCTTAGTTCTGTTGTTCTGGACTCCACCAGGTGTTGCACATGTTGAAAGAAATTCTAGAATTCTTGAGAGGTAAGGACAGAACTGGAGAACTGAAGGATCTTATAAAATAATGTGAATCACTGAACGGGTGTGGAACTATTCAGGATGTTCTACAGGTTCAGTTTGAGTTCTCCAGAGGATTCAGGATCATGTTGGAGGCAGATGGAATTGAATTCAGATCAAAGACTCTTGAACATGTTCTTGTATCAGTCTGTAGATGTGACTATAGAACATGTTCTAGAACAGCCACTGGATCTGTTCCACGGATCTGAAGTGTAACTGGAACCAGTCCAGAGGATTTAATGAGAGTCACTGCGAGGTTCTCTGGAGTTCTTCAGATGTTCGACTGTTCTTTAACAGCTGTTCTAGATTCCACAGAGTTGATCTGGATTCTCCAGTCTGAATGTCTCTAGAACGATTCAGGAGTTCACTTTGTAGATGTCTGAAGTTATTTTGTTCCACAACTTCTAGGTCTCCTCCGTTTGTGTTCTAGATTTTCTGTCTGTTGGAGGTTTGATGGAACCTGCAGCTGTACAGGAGAACATCTGTAATCCAGCTGCTCTCAGTTGTCTTTATTTATATGTAATGATTATTTATTTGTGATTGATCTCCTCTGACCTCACGGAGACTCCGCCCTCTGAGGGCTTGTCAGGGGGGCGGAGCCTCAGTGAGTCACAGTGAGGTCAGAAATCACGAGAACAAGAAGGAAGCACTGAAACAAACCAAATACCTGAAGCGACAACTCAAGTCTGTAAAAATGTCACAATAACCTGCTGTCTCTCTCTGTCTTTGTCCTTTTTTCTTCATTTTCTTCATTTAGTTTTTTATTTCTTGTTTGTATTTTTTATTTATGAGTTCAGGATAGTTAAAGTTTACAGTGTTCAGGTTCTACACATCTCAGCAGAACCAGTAAGAACCAGCAGCTCACTTTGTGTTTTTGCTTCCTGGTCATTAAAAACTAAACAAACTCTTCTGTAGGAATCTTCTGACACAGACGTTCTGATTTCTTTTATTAGAAGCATCTTTTAGTTTAAGTTCAAACTTATTTTAAAAAGCTTCAAACTTTTGCACTGAAACTGTAAATATCTTTGTTTTTCTTTCTGCAGCTCTGAACAGTTTTCAGAGGTTTAGTCTTCCCATGATGCACCAGGTTTCAACCACCTGATCAATCCCATGATTCCTAGCGGCCTTATGTACACGTTAGTGAAGGTTGTACCGACGTTCTGTGAAGGTTTTATAGAAAAAGTTTATTCATATTGAATATGAATGAATTAAGGTCGACTTCAATAAAACATTTTTACATTTCTGTTGAACATTTCAGGTGAACTATTGACCTCATGTCTGTTTGTTTGTTTGTTTGTTTGTTTGTTTGTTTGTTTGTTTGTTTGTTTGTTGCTTTTTTTATAAAGTTTGACACAAAAATGGGACCAAAAAAGACTCATTAGCAACATTTTTTTTAGTAATATTTGTAAGTATTCTGAAGTAGCTGCTCACTGGACGTCATAAAGGTAAGTTTAATTCAGATAATGTTAGAAATTACATTTTGAAAAAGTTTTAAAATTATGTGTAAATTTCAGGTCACTGTTGAAACGATATGTTGGATTTTTAACTAAAATATTGTTTAAATATGACAATAACAGCTGATAAAACAAAATAAATCAGTAACCTGTAAGCACTTTGTTAAGGGGGGGTAATAGTGGAGGCTTTTCGATTGCCAGGTTATTGGGCCAATGAGAGGGCTACACACGTCACCTCTAACCGCTGTGGACCAATCAGAGAGCAGCTTTCCGGTATTTTCTCCTTAAGCCCCGCCTTTCATGTGACAGCTGGAGAGAGGGGAGGGATGGGCAAGTTAGATAGTTGAGCACTGGAAACAGTAGCCCTCCCTTCACAATAAGAGCAGAGAACTGTCAGATGCAAATTAAAACCGGTAACGTAATATCACAGGTCTGTGGGTGAGAGCGAAATACGGCAAAGACTAGATTTTATTTTAAGATCTGTATTTTGTTATGTCATGGACTTTGAAGTATTCAGCTTCTGTCATGGACGAGGCTTTTATTTGTTAGTGTATGACCGGAAACGTCAGCTATGTCGACAGTACCTTCACCCTGAGTGTAGCACCGTTCAGTGGGTCTGCTCGATCTTTATCGGTCACCGTCTCTTTCATATTTTGTCATCTTTCCAGTTTAAATCATTAACTGTCTCCGTCCAACATGGCGGCCGCTGTCCGCCTCCTTCCCGCCATCACCCTCCTCCTGCTGTCTTATTTTCCCGCCGCGGAGTTATTGCGCAGAGACGTGCTCGAGCTCGGGGACGCAGACTTCGACTACCTGGCAACGGAGCACGAGACCATGCTGGTCAAATTCTACACTCCATGGTAACCGAGCATTAGCTTAGCATAGCTAGCTCACAAAATACACACAGAATATCATATTTATAATGATGGAGGTAATGACGGACAGATAAACTGCTGCTGTGTGTTCACCTGTCCTCCTCCTCTTTCATCTATCCATCATCTCTCCTCCATTCATCCTCCTGCTTTCTCCATCTTTTCTTTACTTCCTTCCTCTCCTCTCCTCTCCTCCTTCTCTTCCTCTCCTCCTTCTCTCCTCTCCTCCTCTTCCTCTCTCCTCTCCTCTCCTCCTGCTCTTCCTCTCTTCCTCTCTACTCTCCTCTCCTCCTCTTCCTCTCTCCTCTCCTCTCCTCTCTCCTCTCTCCTCCTCCTCTTCCTCTCCTCCTCTTCCTCTCTCCTCTCCTCTCCTCCTGCTCTTCCTCTCTTCCTCTCTGCTCTCCTCCTCTTCCTCTCTCCTCTCCTCTCCTCTCTCCTCTCTCCTCCTCCTCTTCCTCTCCTCCTCTTCCTCTCTCCTCTCCTCTCCTCCTGCTCTTCCTCTCTTCCTCTCTGCTCTCCTCCTCTTCCTCTCTCCTCTCCTCTCCTCTCTCCTCTCTCCTCCTCCTCTTCCTCTCCTCCTCTTCCTCTCTCCTCTCCTCTCCTCCTGCTCTTCCTCTCTTCCTCTCTGCTCTCCTCCTCTTCCTCTCTCCTCTCCTCTCCTCTCTCCTCTCTCCTCCTCCTCTTCCTCTCCTCCTCTTCCTCTCTCCTCTCCTCTCCTCCTGCTCTTCCTCTCTTCCTCTCTGCTCTCCTCCTCTTCCTCTCTCCTCTCCTCTCCTCTCTCCTCTCTCCTCCTCCTCTTCCTCTCCTCCTCTTCCTCTCTCCTCTCCTCTCCTCCTGCTCTTCCTCTCTTCCTCTCTGCTCTCCTCCTCTTCCTCTCTCCTCTCCTCTCCTCTCTCCTCTCTCCTCCTCCTCTTCCTCTCCTCCTCTTCCTCTCTCCTCTCCTCTCCTCCTCTCCTCCTCCTCTTCCTCTCCTCCTCTTCCCTCTCTCCTCTCCACGCTCCTCCTCTCTCCTCCTCCTCTTCTCTCCTCACCTCTTCCTCTCTCTATCCTCTCCTCCTCTATCTCCTCCTCTCTCCTCCTCCTCTCTCCTCTCCTCCTCTTCCTCTCTCCTCTTCCTCTCTCCTCTCCTCCTCTTCCTCTCCTCCTCTTCCTCTCTCCTCTCCTCTCCTCTCTCTCTCCTCCTCCTCTTCCTCTCTCTCTCCTCTCCTCTCCTCTCCTCTTCCTCTCCTCTCCTCCTCTTCCTCTCCTCCTCTTCCTCTCCTCCTCTCCTCTCTCCTCTCCTCTCCTCCTCCTCTTCCTCTCTCTCTCCTCTCCTCTCCTCTCCTCTCCTCTCCTCTCCTCTCCTCTCCTCTCCTCTTTCCTCTCTCCTCTTCTCTCCTCCTCTTCCTCTCTCCTCTTCCTCTGTCCTCTTCCTCTCCCCTCTCTTCCTCTTCCTCTCCTCCTCTTCCTCTGTCCTCTCCTCCCCTCTCTCCTCTTCCTCTCTCCTCTCCTCTTCTCTCTCCTCTCTCCTCTTCCTCTCTCCTCTTCTTCTCTCCTCCTCCTCTTCCTCTCTCCTCTGCTCTTCCTCTCTCCTCTCCTCCTCTTCCTCTCCTCTCCTCCTCTTCCTCTCTCCTCTCCTCTTCTCTCCTCCTCTTCCTCTCCTCCTCTTCCTCTCTCCTCTTCCTCTCTCCCTCCTCCTCTTCCTCTCTCCTCCTCCTCACCTCTCCTCCTCTTCCTCTCTCCTCTTCCTCTCTCTCTCTCCTCTTCTCTCTCCCCTCCTCCTCTTCCTCTCCTCCTGCTTCCTCTCTCCTCTTCCTCTCTCCCCTCCTCCTCTTCCTCTCCTCCTCTTCCTCTCTCTCTCCTCCTCTTCCTCTCCTCCTCTTCCTCTCTCCTCTCCTCCTCTTCCTCTCTCCTCTCCTCCTCCTCCTCTCCTCCTCTTCCTCTCTCCTCCTCCTCCTCTTCCTCTCCTCCTCTTCCTCTCTCTCTCTTCCTCTCTCCCCTCCTCCCTCTTCTCTCCTCTCCTCTTCCTCTCCTCCTCCCCTCCTCTTCCTCTCTCTCCTCTCCTCCTCTTCCCTCTCTCCTCTCCTCCTCTTCCTCTCCTCCTCTTCCTCTCTCCTCTCCTCCTCTTCCTCTCTCCTCCTCCTCCTCTTCCCTCTCCTCTTCCTCTCTCCTCTCCTCCTCTTCCTCTCTCCTCTCCTCCTCCTCTTACCTCTCCTCCTCTTCCTCTCTCTCTCCTCTCTCCTCTTCCTCTCTCCTCTCCTCCTCTTCCTCTCTCCTCCTCCTCCCCTCTTCCTCTCCTCTCCTCTCTCCTCTTCTCTCTCCTCCTCTCTCTTCCTCTCCTCTCCTCTTCCTCTCCTCCTCCTCCTCCTCCTCTTCCCTCTCCTCCTCCTCCTCCTCCTCCTCTTCCTCTCTCCTCTCCTCTCCTCCTCTTCCTCTCCTCCTCTTCCTCTCTCCTCTCCTCCTCTTCCTCTCTCCTCTCCTCCTCTTCACTCTCCTCCTCTTCCTCTCTCCTCTCCTCCTCTTCCTCTCCTCCTCTTCCTCCTCTCCCCTCCTCCTCCTTCCTCTCCTCCTCTCCTCTCTCCTCTTCTCTCTCCTCTCCTCCTCTTCCTCTCTCCTCCCTCTTCCCTCTCCTCTCCTCCTCCTTCCTCTCCTCCTCTTCCTCTCTCCCCTCCTCCTCTTCCTCTCCTCCTCTTTTCCCTCTCCTCCTCTTCCTCTCTCCTCTCCTCCTCTCTCCTCTCCTCCCTCTTCCTCCTCTCCTCCTCCTCCTCTTCCTCTCCTCCTCTTCCCTCTCCTCTCTTCCTCTCTCTCTCCTCCTCTTCCTCTCCTCCTCTTCCTCTCTCCTCTCTCCTCTTCCCCTCTCCTCCTCCTCCCTCTCTCTCTCTCTCTCTCTCTCTCCTCCTCTTCCTCTCTCCTCTCCAGGTGTGGTCACCGTAGCAGTTAGCTCCAGAGTTTGATAAAGCAGCGACCAGACTGAAAGGAATGAAATCGCCTGGCGCAGGTAACATTATAAATATAATGATGTAATCATCATCATCATCATATTCTTATTATTGATAATAATAATGATACCTAAGTACCTATTTAAATTTAGGGATGTAACAAATAATCAAAATATCATGATAATGAGATAAAAAATGTCTCGATGTTGTAGGAAAGATCAGTTTTGTAAACAATGATTTTATTTTCGTCTGATAATTATATTAATGGGATTAATATCAGTTAATAGTTTCTAGATTGTGTGGATTAATTAATCAAGAAAATGATCGATAGATTAATTCACAATGGAAATAATTCTTAGTTGCAGCCCTAATCACCTGTCTGTCTCTGTCTCACCTGTCTGTCTCTGTCTCACCTGTCTCAGGTGGACTGTACAGCTCACTCAGAAGCGTGTACTGGTTTAGGGTGTCTGGTTATCCCACTCTGAAGATCTTCAGGTGACGGCAGAACTCCGCCCCTCACGACAGACGCGCACTGCAGGTACACAAACAAACAAAAGAATCACACACATAACAAACAAACAAGCAGACAGGTGTGTTAAACACCTGTATGTGTCTCTCTCTGTGTGTGTGTGTGTGTGTGTGTGTGTGTGTGTGTGTGTGTGTGTGTGTGTGTGTGTGTCAGATGGGATCTATCACTACATGAAGAAGCAGAACAGGTCCAGACTCGGTTCACCTGCAGACTGAAGACAACCTGCAGACCTTCATCAAACACTATGACGCCAGCATCATCCGGTACACGTTGTGCAGCTTTGTCACACATGAGAATACAACCTATTACAGTTCACTATGTCACAGGGTCTTACATTATGTTATATCACATTACTTTATGAGACATAAACATGACTTTGCTCATGTTATAACATGTCAGTCTAAGTGGCGTGCGTTACTTATGATGTTAATTTACAAAATCTCTACAATGTTTCGCTATATGATGTGACACGGTGTCTGTGTCTGTGTGTTGTGTGTTCTGTCTGTGTGTGTGTGTCTGTGTCTGTGTGTGTGTGTCTGTGTCTGTGTGTGTCTGTGTGTGTGTGTGTGTGTGTGCCTGTGTGTGTCTGTGTGTAGTGTCTGTGAGTGTGGTGTCTGTGTGTGTGTGTGTGTGTCTGTGTGTATGTGTGTCTGTGTGTATGTCTGTGTGTGTGTGTAGGTGTCTGTGAGTGTGTGTGTCTGTGTGTGTGTGTGTGTGTATGTGTGTGTGTGTGTGTGTGTCTGTGTGTGTGTGTGTAGTGTGTGTCTGTAGTGTGTGTGTCTGTGTGTGTGTGTGTGGTGTCTGTGTGTGTATGTGTGTCTGTGTCTCTCTCAGGTGTGTTCTCAGGTGCAGACAGTTCTCGCTGTAGAGTTCCTCAGAGCTGCAGCGCTGCTCAGAGAACAGTTCAGATCGCCACACTACTGATCTGAAGCTGGGAGACGTCACGGAGCCAAGACTGAGGAGTTCTAACACACACACACACACAGTACACACACACACACACACACACACACACAGGTACACACACACACACACACACACAGGTATACACACACAGAGGTATATACACACACACACACACACACACACACACACAGGTATACACACACCCAGAGTATACACACACACACACACACACACACACACACACAGAGGTATACACACACACACACACACACACACACAGAGGTATACACACACACACACACACACACACACACACACAGGTATACACACACAGAGGTATACACACACACACACACAGTATACACACACAGAGGTATATACACACACACACACACGCAGTATACACACACACAGGTATACACACACACACACACACACAGTATACACACACACACACACACAGGTATATACACACACACACACACACAAGCTATACACACACACAGGTATACACACACACACACACACACACAGAGGTATACACACGCACACGCACACACAGAGGTATACACACACACACACACACACACACAGAGTATACACACACACAGAGGTATACACACACACACACACACACACACACACAGGTATACACATACACACACACACACACACACACACACACACACACAGGTATACACACACAGAGGTATACACACACACACACACACAGGTATACACACACAGAGGTATATACACATACACACACACGCAGGTATACACACACACAGGTATACACACACACACACACACACACACACACAGGTATACACACACACACACACACACACAGGTATACACACACACACACACACACACACAGCTATACACACACAGGTATACACACACACACACACACAGAGAGTATACACACACACACACACACACACACACACACACACACACACACAGAGGTATACACACACACACACACACACAGGTATACACACACACACACACACACACACACAGCACAGACAGCTCCTCTAAGCTCACTGGAACAGCTCTCAGTCTGTCTGTTGATTGGCTGTTACTTGTGGCTTCTGACCAGTCAGATAGTGCTGTGGGTGGGACATCAGTGTATAACTTTCTATTATACCATAGAGAAGTCATTCCCAAACACTGGTTTGGGACCCAGATGGGTCACAGGAGATTTTCTTTGGGTCGCCAAATAAATAGACGATGGAAGAAATGTAGCAGTAACTTAATTTTATTCTTCTTAATTACATTCACCATTTTGTGACATTTTATGGACCAAACAACTGATTGATTATTGGAAAACAAATATTGCCAGATTGATCAGTAGTTGGAAAACAGTTTGTGTTGAGTGTTTGAATGGACAAGTAGCGACAGGATTACATTAAATTAGTTAAAGCCCTAATACGTAGCTGTATTATGGCATTAAACATTTAAAGGTATTTTCCTTTACCTGTCTCAGGTGTGTCATGTTGTTCAGACCTCCCAGATTGAACAACATGTTCGAGACAGCGTTGTTGTCTTCACCGACTATCTGACCATCGGATCTCTGAGACGCTTCATCAGAGATCACATGTGAGTTTTTTAATGTTCAGCACATTTGGTTTGATCAAAGCACCGCCTGGGGCGTCACAGGAACTGCCTGTCTCTGTCTCCTCTACACCTGTCTGTCTGTAGTTATGGTCTGTGTCCTCACATGACCATGGAGAACAGAGATCGCCTGAGAGTCCGAGACCTGCTGACAGCATACTATGACCTGGACTACCATCACAACACCCGCGGGTCCAACTACTGGAGGAACAGGTAAACTCATGGACAGGTGACCGCACAGACAGGTAGACGCATAGACAGGTGAACACATATTTCATGCAGTTAATGTAAAAGTGAACAGACATTTGACCACCTTGTTACTTTGAAATGTTTGTTTTTAGCCGCTCCCTCTGCGCCTTGTTGTCAGGGTGATGAAGGTGGCATCTAAATACTCTCTGGGCAGGGCCTGACATTTTCAGTAGCCAATAAGAAGGAGTTCCTGTCTGAGCTGGAGGAAGACTTTGGTCTGGGAACATCAGATGGAGGAGAGCTGTTCGTCACGATCCGGACTAAACTGGGCCACAAGTACACCATGAGAGAGAGTTCACGTGCGTAAGTGGGCTGAACCGGTCGACCGGGTCAAACTGGGTTAGAATATTATATAACAATGTCCTCTCACTGTCTGTGTGTTTCAGGAGGGATGGTCAGTCCTTGGAGAGGTTTCTAGGCCGATTACTTTGCAGGTCGACTCAAACGCACATCAAGTCTGAACCTGTACCTGAAAAACACTGCTGCTGTCCAGGTGAGTCTGGCGGTTACTGGACTGAAATCTAGTTGACTTCACATTAAGTGCGGTGATGTTACCCCTGTCCGAAAAGCTAATGTTGGTGTCAGCATGTCGTTGAAGCTAATATTGATGTTAGCTCATCAGAGAGGCTAACGCTCATGTTAGCATGTTGATGAAGCTAACCTTCATGCTATCAAGCTAACGCTGATGATCTTCTTCTTGGACTAAAGCAGGTAAATTAACTGTTGAAGCAGCAGCAGGATCAATTCTGTACTTTAATGGCAAATCAGGAAGGACACAGCTCACATGATGTTACTCTGATCATCTGGACCTTTGATCCTCTGACCTTTGACCTCTGGTGTGCTGCAGGTGGTTGTTGCGAGTCTTTTGATGACATCACAATGATCCAAATAAAGACGTTCTGATCCAGTTTACTCTCCGACGTGTCCACACTGCAAGAAACTGGAGCCGGTCTACAGAGAACTGGCTGACAGGGTACATACACACTCCACAAGCTCCACCCATTTTACGCTTTAGAACCTGACTTGTAATATCCCAGCATGCATTTCACACTGACGAGCAGTACTGGTGTACTTCAGATGAATTTAGTCCATAAATCTGTTTGTTGGAGACCTGACTGAGTGTTACTGAATTCATCAGATCCAACAGATTAATCAGCGTCTGAACAAGCGATCTTATTGGCTGCTGGAGGAAACTGATGGACCAATCAGGAGTTAGAGTGCGATTCTGCTGCTTACTGAATAAAACTTCAACACAAATTTTTATGTCACTCGATTGTTTGGAATTTTTATTAAATTTTAACCCATGTTTTTCCATCAGCTGTACTCTGATCCAAACATAAATCATCGCTAAGATGAGCGGCTGATAACGACGTCCCGCTGGGTTATGATGTCAAGGGGAGTGGACCATTTCTCATGTCCAGACTATAAACCAGGTCTCAGCAGGAGACCAGGTCTTCATTCTGTCTTTGTCTCTCTCTGTCTTCAGGTTTCCAACCATTTACTTTGCTAAAGTAGGAAGAAAAATGAGCCGATCAGATACGAGGTAAAACAGAACAGCTGTTTCTGTCTGTAAGAGTAATCACACCTGGTGACATCACAGTGACATCACATGGATGTTTGTTTCAGGGCAGTCGAGCTCAAAGACTTCCTGAACTTTCTGGCCGAGGCCAGTCACGGTCTGGCGCTCCGTGGGTCAAGGACGAACTCTGACCAATCAGGGCTGACCAGCTGGTCTCCATGACAACAGACATGTGGAGAGAGAAGAGGTACAGAGTTCTGATCCAGCTGACAGACCTGGACCTAAATCTGGACCACAGGTGGTCAGACTGTCCAGTCAGATTCCCCCGTCATCACTACAAACACTTTCGCCCATTGTGATGTCATACGTGGCATCAAGCATGACGTCACCAGGCTGCCTGCTGAGTCATCAGAAAATGTTTTTTATTGTTTGTTTTTTCATTTCTATTTATGTTTGGAAACATTTTAGAACAGGTTCCTGTCTGTGGTTCTCCTGACAGCAGAACAGATGTCACGTGATGTCATAAGTTTCAGAGCTCCTTAAATACATCATTGTTATGACCTCGTTATGAACATCTGATGAATCTGATGTCACGCCTTCTGATACAGGAGCTCAGAGAGACAAAAATCTGCTTTGTATTTCAGTGTTTCAACTGTCCTGCTGCCTTCAGTTCAAACTGATGATCACTTTCATTATTGATTCATTTGTTGATTACGTCTTCAGGTGTTTCCTGTCAGATGAAACAGACACTGACAGAAAAGAATCGACATGTTTCAGGATTGATCAGTTTGTTTTCTATCAGTCGATCGATTGATCTGACATGTCTTCGATCCTACGTGACACTGACAGCTCACTGCTGTTTTAAATTAAATGTAAACTTTAAAACATGTTTTAAAGAGTTCTGCTGAAACGTTCTCATCAAACTTTGGGAACTTTGAAGCTTCACAGTTTCACACTTTTTTTTTATAAGTGAAGCTGTTTGTTGATCAGATTTTTCTGCTCTCAGTTTCATGCACTGTTTTTTACTCTTATTTATTTTCTGCAAACATAAAATAATGCAACTAATTTATTGATTTCATCGTTGGTGGGCGAACTTGTTCTTATTTATTTAGTCTGATTTATGACATTATTTGTACATTTGGTGACAAACTGATGTAAAATCTATTCTGAAAAAAGTTTGACTGTTTCTCTGCTGTATTTAATAAAAGTGACTGATGTTTGACTGCGTCTCTGCTCTCAATTATGTTGCTGCAAAAATCAGCTGTTTGTGACAATATGACAAATATTTGTCACATCTGATGAAGAAACTGTTGAAATAATGAATCACCACAAGAATTAATTAGGATGTAAAATTACAACAGTTTGATGCTTTATTCAAAAAAATATGAATCAGTAATGTCATGATTCTTTACAGAATTTATTATATTTGGTTTGTTTGGTTATTCAGTCATTGTAATGTGTTTTATGTTTTATTGTAATTTATCTTATGCTGTGTTTTTTTAACCTTTTAAGCCCTTATAAGCAATAATTAAAAGTTAATAATTAAGCAATAATTATAAGCAAAAGTTAATATCTGTTGCTGGAAATGATTGTAAAAATGAGTTAGCATTATGAAAGAGTTAGCTTAGCGTTAGCTCGATCAATGTCATGTTTAGAACTTTTTCATTGTTAGTCGATTAAATTAGGCATTTAAGAAAAGAACTTAAATGCATTTCTCTCACTGAAACATATGAGCAGAATGAGTGTATACATACAAAACAAATGACAAGAAACCACTGAGACTAAAAACACCTGAGTGACAAAAAACCAAGAAAAGTACACAACAAATCCCATCTGAAAAATGATTCATTTTGATGCTTTCATGAATAATATTTTATAGAAGCAGCTGCAGCTCGATCAGAAGGAACCTGTGAGTGACCAGCAGTGACGTAACTGGGCTGTATTCCACATGGGTTTTGAGGTCAAAGGGTCAACTTTGGTGTAAACCTATTATATTCACACACGTTTGTTTTGTCTCTGCTCCGTCAGAGCGTCTTGTTCCCATGACAACTGACCGGAGAAAGACACATCGCGCGTAGAGGGTGGCGCTCGTATCCCCCTTATATGCAACAAAATGCAGTGACCCAGTCTGACGTTACACTCCGTGCGGCAGTGTGACGTAACCCGCGGCAACATTACATTAAAAAAAAAAAAAAAAAAAAAGTTTGACCACAAGAGGGCCCATGGGTTTACAAAACCCACCAACCCTACGTCAGCTACGCTACTGGTGACCAGTCAAGTCCAGCATGATTCAGCTGGTTCAGAATGTGGACTGGTACCAGAAGAAGTGCTAGTTCTCTCCTGGACACTGCTGATGGACCACTGAGCCAACACGTGGAGTCCTTTTTATGGACTAACACTGATACTGACGTCTGATAACTAATGTGTGCAATGAAAAAACAAAGATCTTGTTATCTAGTGTCAGTCCACATAAACAATATGGATCCATTAATGTCACGAACACAACAATAAAAGTGAACTTTTCACGAACAACATTTTAACTGCAAAATCGTAAAAATCTAAATGAGATTTGGTTGGTTTCGCCATAAAGGCTGATCTCTTTAACTCTTTGGGCTCATTGACTCCATTGGTTGAGATGTCTGTCCGTCACATTGAGATTCTCCGCTGATTGGTCGGGCCTGTGGCTGTTTTCCCGCCCCGCCCGTCAGTCCCTCCTTCCTCGTGCCTCCCAGAAGCTTCCAGGCTGCTGCAGTCCGGCACGCGCTGTCAAAATGTTCGGCCAGCAGGTTTTAGTGCTCAGTAAGTATCCAAAACATTTAAATCTTTATATTAAGGCTTCTGTTCAACATGGCGGCCGGTCGGCGCCGGTTCTGTCTCCAGTTTGCGTGTGTTGATCGTCAGGGCGGCCCGTGGAGACACAAAGCGGAGACTGGGTGACTGAGCAGCGGAGCCGCGTGTCCTGCTGTCTGCGTGAGAGCTAACAGGGCTAACTGTTAGCATCAGACAACGAGCTAATCTACCGGTGTTAGCATCGTTAGCTCAGGTCGTGTCAGGATGCTAAGTGGTTGAGCTGCTCATTACTCAGCATGAATAAAATAAAAAATAAGAAGTTACGTTGTTAGCTTGCCAACTTTAATTTCATCCGTCCGTATGTGTTTAATGCTAATCCATTAGCAGTGTAGCTTCACTGTCTAATCCGGTGTTTTAATGAAGAGTCCTGATGTGACTGTACACAGTAGAGACGTTAATGTTAGCTCACAGTGCTAATCATGTTAGCCTCCAGCCACAGTGTCATTTTGAATGATGTGACGATCTTTTGTTGAAGCAGCCACACCCTCACTGATCAGAGTCGGTTTCATGTTCATGTATTCCAAAATGACATCAGGACACTGAGACAGTAAAACTTTAGAGTATTGGTATTCTTAATAAATACAGTAAATTCGTCATTTAGTGAGTTTGGGGCCCCCAGGTTCTCCTCCCCTTAAAGGGAACAGTGAGATGAGGAGTTTGCAGATGTCACTAAATTTTACAGACTGGTCCTTTAACTTTACCTTTTATTCACAGGTTGGTTGAATTATTAACCTTATTTCAGATTAATTATGTCTAATTGTCTTTGATAAATGTCGAATGTTTTCCATTGAAGACTGTAAAGATGAGACAGATGATCTTTTCTTTTAAAAATCACTTCACTCAAATCATGTTTTATTTTTGGTTATTGACACGTGTGTGTGTGTGTGTGTGTGTGTGTGTGTGTGTGTGTGTGTGTGTGTGTGTGTGTGTTCTCTGCAGATCAGAACATAAAGAGAGAGTGGGACGTAAAGTCCAGACTGGAAACATCAGACAAGGTCTGTTTATTCTCCACCATAGATTTTTATATTTGTTCATTGAAAATTGAGGCACCGGGTGGAACAAAAGTGAACTGAGAATTTAATTTTGCGTGTGTGTGTGTGTGTGTGTGTGTGTGTGTGTTTCAGACCATCGCAGATGTGATCGGACCTGCCTCGGCCCGCGGCCATGATGAAGGTGAGTCAACAAACATCTTCACAGCAGCTGAAATAAAGATCTCATGTAATTTTTGACTGAAGTTGTGATTTAAACTGTGATGATGATAAAAAAAAAGATTGTGGTTTTCAGTGTGACCTTCGCTGTTCTGCAGGTTTCAATATTAGTTAAAGTTAAAACACGTCTTCAAACTAAATGAATGATGTGTCGAGGCAGAGATGTCCTGTATGATATATGATATATTCATATGAAGAATAATGATGTAAAAGTTGTCATTACCTCTAATATCACAGATCATATCACAGTCATGATATCAGTCAAAATAATCACAATCAGATATTTCTTCAAACTCGTTCAGTCTGACCTGGTGATGACATCACAGTTACATCATTAATTTAATCAATTCTTTGATTTCTACAAATCATTCATGTGATTGTATTAACTATGAGCTGGTTTACA
>CM034607.1:36940004-36952504 GCA_020091685.1 Lutjanus erythropterus
TCTCTCTCTCTCTCTTCTCTCTCTCTCTCTCTCTCCCCTCAGTTGTCAGTAGACTTGAACCCTGGCGCCTCCCCGCCGCCTCCTGGTGGCGACCTGCTGCACGTGAGAGCTGTGGGAAACAATGACACGCTTCACTTCCTGTTCTGCAGCCAGGGGGCGCCGACACTGCTGCTCGTTCACACCAACTCTTCTTCTTCTATGGTTAAGGTGGTTTTAACTCGTCTACAAACTGCAAACTGACCTAAGATCACAGAGACTTTAAAACGTTTCTCATTAAGTTTTTTTGTCTCTCAGGTGAACTGGACTCAGTTTACAGATCGCCACCACAGCGGCGGCCTGCAGGTGGAGCCAGAGAGCAGTGTCCTCTACAGCACCGCCATTGTCTTTAGCAGGGTCAGATACATCCACCTTAAATCACTCTATCCACCTTAAATCTGTCTATCCACCTTGAATATAATGTGTAGACATTTATATTGATGTCCTCTCTGTCCTCTGTCTCCTGTCTGTCCTCTGTCTCAGCTGTTGGAGTACGATGATGTTAATGACACGTCCGTCCCGGTGTCCTCTGACCTCTTCCCTCCCTATGAGCTGCAGGACTTCACCTGGTCTCGTCTCAACCTATCAGGGGACTCTGCTCTGCTCTGTGGCTCCGCCCCCAATGCCACCAGTGGCTCCGTCTGTCTGCAGGTAAGTCTGTGTTGCCATGGAGACAGACTATTTTTCAGTCTTTGACATCTTGACCTGATTAATCAATTGTCTAAATAGTTGGTGAATAGTTTAATAATCAATTAATAATCAAGTAATTAATCATAAAGTGACTGATAGAAATTTTAAACTAATAATTTTCTGTATTTTTTCCAGTTGTCAGTGTTTGAGTCAGAGGGGCGTGGTCAAACATGGCCCCACCTCCTCCACACAGCTAACTCCTCCCAGGTGGGGGTGTGGCTTGATGGTCTGTTGCCACGGGCGACTCATTCCAGGTTCCTGTTGGAGATGCAGGCAGTGGGTGGAGCTTATCCTCTGAGCAGAGTGGAGGTTCTACGATCGATCGACGACGAGTACACACCATCAATATTCCAGGTGATCAATAACTGATTGATAAACCAAGCAGAGACAGCTGTTATCCTCTCAGGTATCTCACATTGTCCTCTGTCTCTCAGGTGTGTCTGTCCTCTGTCTCTCAGGTGTCTCATATCTGTTCTGTCTCTCAGTTGTCTCATGTCTGTCCTCTGTTTCTCTGGTGTCTTCTGTCTGTCTTCTGTCTCTCAGGTGTCTCATGTTGTCCTCTGTCTCTCAGGTGTCTCTCATGTCTGTCCTCTGTCTCTCAGGTGTCTCATGTCTGTCCTCTGTCTCTCAGGTGTCTTGTGTCTGTCCCCTGTCTTACAGGTGTCTCATGTCTGTCCTCTGTCTCTCAGTTGTCTCTCATGTCTGTCCTTTGTCTCTCAGGTGTCTCAGTGGTTGTCCTCAGAGAACGTCAGTTCTGACGTTCTAGGTTATGTGCAGTGGAAGCCGGTGGCATACCGTCAGGCGGTTCCGGCTCTGGAGGACGCCACGCCGTGCCGTCACTCGGAGCCTCACCCTCAGAGTGGTGAGGAGGTGGCGGCGGCGTCCGCTTTAATCCAAGCGTTCTACACAGAACCACTGTCATTTGGACTGAACATGAGCTTTGGCCTGTCAGGAGAACCGTTCTACAACAGCACCAAGTTCCTCAGCTGGTCCGTCTAATGATCTCAGGTTGATTAATTTCTATCAGTTATTCTGATTGATCTGATTATTGATTATTTCTTCTCTACGTTTTTCTCCTGTAGGACACTGCTGCTCGGTTCCGGGGTTCCTCCCGTTGACTCGTTCTCGCCGCTTGTTCTTAGCCTGATGGCGTTTGGTCTGGGAACTCCCATAATGCTCCTGTTGCTGGGCGGAGTCTGCATCTGCATCCGTAAAAGGGCGCCGACTGCGGCAGCAACCTACGAGCCAATCAACTGATGACGAGGAGAAGTCTTTTTTTTTTTTAAAGACTCACTGACAGACAGGTGACATCACTGTGACCGTACAGCCAATCAGGACACAGGAAGCTCCGGTCTGTTTTAATAACTCTGAGCTTTGTTTTAAATTATTGATCACTGATCGATCTCTAAAGTTAATCACTCAGGCATTAGAAGTTTTAAAGTCATTTAATGTTTGAACACGTCTCGTCAGACTGTCACATGTTTGATCTGCAGCCAATGAGACGACAGCTGAGTCACCATATTCACATGGCGGCCATTTTCCTCTGATGTCACTGTGGTGTCATTGTGCTGTGTTCCAGGTTCACCGTAGAGAATCTGATCGATTGTAATCGTCTCTGCTGAAAAACAAACTTGAGCTGAAATTCAATGCAAAGCAAAAGACAAAAAAGCCACTGTAGAATAAGAAAGAAATTAAAATGAAAAGAATAAAAAAGACGTCACATAATGTCGTCTTGTCAATACAAATATAATCATTTCTTAATTCATTAGCTACCGTGAGACAACAGCTAACATTAGCATCCAACCACTTCCTGGCTAACATGACCGTTTGATGATGTCACATGATATAGTAAATCAGTTCTAAAACATGAACACACACTGGACACATTTAAACACAGTTTATAAGTTTCTGCCACCAGGGGTCTCTCACAGTAACAAAAGACGCAGTTTGATGACATGAAGTCATGTGGGATCATGGGAGTTGTAGTCTTCAGACCTGACGCAACTCAAACAGAAATCATGTTCACAGACAAGGTCATGTTTTAAAGTTTTATTCACTTTATGTTAGTCATGTTCACGACTTCCTCCTTCACTGTCTGACGTATCTGATGTTTTTTCACTGAAGTTTTAACGGCTAGCTAAAAACAGTCAGCCAGAAACTTACCAACTGTTAGCTTAAATAAAAGACAGATTTCTCTGGTTTAAACATTTTGGATGATGTAAGAACACAACAACAGGTCACAATTTTTTTTAGACATTTCAATACAGAAATGTTGCTGGCTGTAATGAAGGTAATGTAGGCTAATGTTAGCGTTAGCTGTCCTGCTGTCTCCGGTTCTGTCGGGAACATTTTGTCACATTCTGCTTCTGCTCACTGGAACACAGATTTCTGTTCATGCAGTTTACAGCCGACACTCATCAGCAGCGACTGTTTGTGTGGCAGTAATGATGTCAGTAACGTTAGCTAGGAGGTGACTGAAAGCTAATGTTAGCTAACCTGTCAAATCTGTAGTTTTATGTTGAAATGTGTCCCGAAGTCTCTCCAGATTTTCTCATCATTATGTTTTTAGTTTCTGATCAATCAGGAGTAGAGTTGGGCGATGTGTTAAAATCTTCCAAACGATCATCATCAGCCCGTCCATCGGCGATTGGCGATATCTTCGTCCCCCCACTCACCTCCTCCCGTCCTCTCCAGTCTCAGGTGGGAGATGTGCGCGTGTTCACTACGTCCAATAGACAAAATAAACTCATTAAGTGTCTATAAATTACACGTTCTCACATTTATTTTCCATTTTAAACAGAAATACAACCGTACACCTTCTGAATTCAAGTTTCTCTCTTTTACAGACCTAAGACGACTTTAATTGGCTCTTTAACGCCTCAGAAAAAAACACTTAATTCAAACTCGACAGAAAAACATGTAAAAACTGACGAAAACCGTCTGTTAGTCTGTTCACTCTTTCAAAAATCATCAACTGTGGTTTGGTCAAAATAAATCCTTAATTCACAGTGAAACCAGTGTGAAGAGTCGGACTCTGCAGGCTGTTTTCACTCCTCACACAGATCAGATCACTCCTGGTCAGCTGAGTGGGCGTGTCCTGCGCCGCTGGATGAGAGCGCGGTGCAGAGCAGAGGCCGTCACTCTGCAAACCGTTACATTAACAAAATAAAATAACAAATCTTGCCCTAAAAATCGTCTAAAAAAACCCAACACATGATGAACTCAGCCCGTCGTCGATAGACGATATATTCGTCCAGTCGCTCAACCCTCGTCAGGTTCTCGACATTTAAACACAGCAAGATGACATCACAGTGACATCAGAGGAAAATGACAGCCACGTAGATTAATTTTTTAAAATATATTTAAACTGTAATTCTGTAGTTTTTAATATCCAAACCAACATGTCAGTGGCTTCCTGTCTGTAATTCTCAGCTCATTGGTTCTTTATGAAGATAAAACGCCTCACAGATATTCAGACCACGACGTCACGCAGTCACACAAACTGGACCTTGTTAAATTTGAAGTTTGACTCAGGAAGCTGCTGCAGCTGATCTGAGCTCAGAAATAAAACTTAAAGCAGATTTTTTTAAAAACAGAAACTGGTTCATGATTGTTAAAATCTGATTGATTCATTTTATTTTGAAATTCACTGTTTTTTGTTTTGGATTTTTAAAGTTTTACTTTAATAAAAATGTCAAACATGTTTGATGGATTTATGGTGATTCATTTCAGTTTAAACAACAATTAGACGAACTTCAGGATCACTGCCGAATTATTTTATTAGATGACGATGTTTGGTTCTGTCTGATCTGAAGTTTGATAAAGTTCTTCTGGAGTTCTACCCGTCACACACTGAAGTTTAAGGTGATTCTTTCAGTAACAGCTTCTAAATTAGTTTAGTGTCATCATGTGTTCGAGGTTAAAGGTGATATTCAACTGTCCACGACCACAAGGAAGAAATTTAATCAACAGAGACAACAGAGGAAACGCGGTCCTGTGGACGTCTGAGCACGTTCACGCCTGGCGTCAACGCGTCACGCCTGGCGTCAACGCGTTCACGCCTGGCGTCAACGCGTCACGCCTGGCGTCAACGCGTTCACGCCTGGCGTCAACGCGTCACGCCTGGCGTCAACGCGTTCACGCCTGGCGTCAACGCGTTCACGCCTGGCGTCAACGCGTCACGCCTGGCGTCAACGCGTTCACGCCTGGCGTCAACGCGTCACGCCTGGCGTCAACGCGTTCACGCCTGGCGTCAACGCGTTCACGCCTGGCGTCAACGCGTCACGCCTGGCGTCAACGCGTTCACGCCTGGCGTCAACGCGTCACGCCTGGCGTCAACGCGTTCACGCCTGGCGTCAACGCGTTCACGCCTGGCGTCAACGCGTCACGCCTGGCGTCAACGCGTTCACGCCTGGCGTCAACGGTTCACGCCTGGCGTCAACGCGTTCACGCCTGGCGTCAACGCGTTCACGCCTGGCGTCAACGCGTCACGCCTGGTACTAATACATTGACACCTGGCATTCACACGTTAACACCTTGTGTTAGCGTGTTCATAACTGGTATTAGCATGTTCATACCTATCTTGCTAATATTAATGTCAAGTTTGAAAAAGTTAATGTCAGTTGTAAACATGTTCTTACCAGTAACACAGAACACGTTATCATGTTCTCACCTCTGGTGTAAAACCAGGTGTGAATGCTGCTCTTGTGTGTCGGCCCTGTGGTGGACCAGTTACCTGTCCAGGTCACCGGGATCAGCTGATGGACGGACACCTCTGAGTTTCTCATCAGTTTATTTTTTCAGAAACTTCACAGAAAATCTGATTTACAATGAAACTTAAAATTAACACTAAAACCACCTCCACCTGGTGCTGCGTTCAAACACACTCAGACATCTGACTGTCGGCTGCTGAACGAAACATTTTAATTAACAAAATGAAGAAAAATTCAAATTCACATCTTCATCTGCAGTTCTGACCAATCAAAGAGGATCTGTTTGACTCAGGGAGGGGCCATCGCCAGCTGAGGCAAACATCTTTGCTATTGGCTGAGGCTATGACTCCACCCCTTCAAAGTTCACCAAAGCTGATGTCAAGCCCTGCGAGTGATGATGAGAGGATTCAGAACTGTCCAGGAGACTGAAGGAGGATTTTAAGTCCAAACCAGACCAGAGTCTGAACACTAACATCAATACTAACCAATCAGATTCAACTCCTGTCCTGAAGATGTCATCAATATTTCAAATCAAACGTTATTACAATTTTCTGTCCAAAGAAAACCAGCCATGCTTTCATCTTTGTGACAATGTTCCACTGTTCTCTGTTTAACCAGTAGAACTAGATCAGCTGATAGAAGAACACAAGTTCTTCAGTTTACTGGGAAACAAAATTAGATCCATGGTTCTGATTGGACAGTGATGGTGTCATGAGACGGTCTTCTCCATCAGACCCTGGTTCAGATCAGACGGTGACATCATATCAGTCTGTTGTCTCTTATTTCTGATTGGTCTCTGATTCTGTTTTAATATTAATAATGGTCATTTAAGTCACATGATGTTGACCAATCAGAGCAATTCATTCCTCCTCCTGTTGGAGTTCAGGTCATGTTTTAGGATTATTCGCTCAGAGACACCAGATGGTTGTCCTTCTGTCTCCATGTTGTCGTCATCGTCTCTGAATCCTTTTTAAATAAAGTTCAGTAACAGTCCAGATCAGGTTCAATTCCACCTGCTGTTAAAATACTGTCGACGTATAACAAACACTCAGTCCACGTCCGTCCACACATCTCTGGTGTCCTAGATGGACTCAATTTGGCGGCGGACCTTCTCAGAGGCGAGGCGATCGAGCCAGCGCTGACGGATGACCACAAGGACGGCGAATAGAGCCGTCAGAGCCAACATGGCCGCCTCGAACTTCCAGAAGAGGTGTTCCTCCATTACTGCAGAGCGACAGCTGGAGAGAGGAGAAAAAAACCTTAAACACGAGACGTGATCGACTTTAACGGTAAAGAAAAACACACAGAGGAGGAGGGAACAGGCTGTTCAGCCAACATCGGACATTTTATGGACCAAACTGATCGATTAGTGGCAAAACTATTGGCAGATTGATCACTAGCTGAAAAATAAGTCCAAACAGGTGAGGACAGGTGGAGTCTGTTTTCACCTGTTTGGACCCATTTTTTAAATTGGCAAGATGTCTCTGTCTGTCTGTGTCTCTCTGTCAGACTCAGTGTCCCTCTGTGTGTCTGTCTGTGTGTCTCTCTGTGTCTCTGTCTGTGTGTCTCTCTGTCAGACTCAGTGTCCCTCTGTGTGTCTGTCTGTGTGTCTGTCTGTGTGTCTGTCTGTCTGTGTCTCTCTGTCAGACTCAGTGTCCCTCTGTGTCTCTCTGTCTGACCTCTTGTGCTCATCTTTGTTGGACCTGGTGCAGTTGACTCTCTCCACGTATCCTGTCGGTCCACATGCCGACCACGACCTCTGAAACATAAAACACAGACATGTTGTCATGACAACCACCAGCTGCTTTTAAAACTGTCCAGATCTTGAAGGAACAGAGCCCGTATTCACAAACGTTCTGAGGGTTCTCTCTCCTCTGTGAGGAGGTGTGTCCGACCCTGATGACTCATTCTTTTAAAAGAATGTTGATCCACAAACACAAAAAGACGGTCTTAGTGATGATGGACACAGAATGGACAGAGACAATTCATCTCTATTAAACAGGGACGCACCGATCGACCGGCCAGAGACCAGAACCGGACGGTTTTCAGCGTGACCAGCCCTGACCGGTGGACCGATGGAGGCTGTGACAAACCAAAGTCTTCACCACCACCATCGTCATCGTCATCATCATCATCATCATCATCACTGCTGTATTTTAACAGTAGAATTTCTCAGACGTTCTGACGTTCTGTGTTTAAAAAACTACGAGCCTCATTCTGGGACTTTTCCTGAACATGTAAAGTAGATAAAGTACTAAAATAAAACAAAAGGTTTCGGAGCAGTTTTCCCTCGTCGTCACAGACCGCAGTGTTGTTTTCCCGAGGTTATGTTTTTATAAATGAGTTCATGTTAATATTTATATATTCCATATTCATATGTGGGAACTCTGAACAGACAGAAAAAGATAAAAATAGAAAATAGAAATCAACAGATGAAACGATGACGAGGAGAGGATGAAGAAAAACCCAGCTGAGTGTGAAAGTGCGCCGTCAGGGTTTAGTCGTTTGTTTCTTCACTACGGCTTTTCTGTTATTTTCTGCAGCTATTTTTCTTCGTACTTTGCAGTTTGACAGTGTCCATAGAAAACCTTTTTTAGGGGCGTAAGGATTAATATTTTCCCGAGAATGACATTTTCTTGCCTGTGAAAAGAGGCGCACTACACCGATGATGACCAGTCTAGTGTTTTACCTGTTGGTATTAATAATTATGATAATTAATGAGTTAGAAGAACGTCATTTCAACATTACATAAATAATAAACTGCAGGCTGTGTGCTGCTCGATGTTCGCTGCGGCTGCATGTGACGATGAAACCAAGTCTGTGATCTGACAGACGTCTCACACCGTCTGCACTTCATTAATAAAGTTAATGATCAATCAAAGTTCACAAGAAAAACTAATAAAGTTCTCAGTCACTTCCTGTGAGGCTTCAGATAAATTCAAGTTTTATCTGAGATTCTAAATGTGGCATCAAACCTCAGTCCAGCAGATTTTATCCTCATTGTTTCATATTCTGAAGTATTTCCACACTGAGCTGCTGTCAGACATTAATGATTAATGATCAGACGGTGATCGTTAACTAATTAATAAACGTTCTTGTTGCTCGGCTGGTAGAACTCGGCAGCAACAAAACACACCAGCATGAAACTTCAATCTGAAGAATAATGTAGCAACATGCTGTTCACTTCAATTTAGTCTTTACTCAGTAATTTTGTTTTCAATCTTTTTTCTGTAATTATTTAATATTGATCTTTATTTAATTATTTCTTTATTATATATTGGGACTGTTCAGAGTTTGTTTGTATATTGTAATGAATGTTTAATGTTTAAAAGTAATAAATATATGCTAAAAAAATATAGAACATGCTATGATATGAAGGTGATATAATAAATATAATAATAGACTAAAGGTTACGTGTTATTTATTATTGAAGCATGTATTTTAGCAAATTGTCAGTTTCAATGGAAGACATGAAACAGCAGTTAAAAAAAGATGCACAATAAAAAAATTTAAAAATTAGAAGCTTACTTGATAGGTCATATTGAAAAGCTTGTGATTCTGCTCTGAGCTGTGACATTTTATTTATTTATCATATTTTCTGGTATAAAAATAATTCTTGGTATCGGTGTGGCTGAGCGCTGCGGCGCAGAAAGCTGCCGGTCCTCGTGTTCAAAAAAAAAAAAGTTCATTCTGTGATCAAACACTTCACAAACTAATCAATCACCTGTTAACGTTTGGAGAACAGTTCTCCTCTTTGTCTCTCTGACATTTTTAAACTCTTCAATCTGTTCAAACTTTTCTCACATCAGGAGCAAAGATGTTTAGAAAGTTAAGTTTAGAAAACGTCATAATTCTGAGAAAAATCTTAGACTTTGTTCACGTTTGTGAATTCAGTCCCTGATCTATAAGAGAGTCTGACCGTCTGGAAGGCGTTACACTGCAGACACTCTGTGGTCACCACGAACTCCTCCAGCAGCCAGCAGGGGGTGCTGACAGGGTTCACCGCTGCAGGAACACAAGAAGAAGAAGAAGAGGGAGGAGGTCAGAGGTCACACTCAACATCACACCATCATGATGACTTCACGTTCCTACCTGCAGTTTTCTCATCACTCAGCAGAGCCGCTCCGAACACTCTGAAACACAGAACATAGAACCCTCTGTTAGAGAGAACACAGAACGCAGAACCATCCTTCCTTCCTTTTATTAGACTCTGATTTCCAGTTTTTCTTTTGACCATATTTGACATCTTGATGTTCATTCTGTGTGTATTATATATATTATTATGTAAATAAATGGTTTTAAAAAGTAAACTAACGACTTATTCAAAGTGTAAAAACAGAATAAAATGTTATGTTGTTCTCCACATCAAAAAAAAACAAAAAAAACCATCAAACAATGAGAAGAAGAAGAGTTTTCCTGGTGTCTGTTCTGTCTGTGATTAGAAGAATCAACACAGACATACTCAGCTGATCTGATGAATTTTATATTTTAGAAAACAGAACAGAGTCAGTGTTCTCTGACGACTGCATGTGAACTTTCTGTAAGAGAACAATCACACAGAACAGAGAGGAACCTCCAGAACCTCCTGAAAGACCAGCAGAGCCTGAGACTGACCTGAGAGACACGAGGCCCCAGAACAGGGCGTGCAGGACGAGGACTCGGGGCCGACAGCAGGCCACGGGGATCCGACAGTCGCTCTCCATCAGACGAGTCCTCCAGCAGGACGACACGCCGGCCACCCTGGATCTGTCACACCTGGGACGGACCAGTTAACTGAACTGGTTCTGGTTAGAGTCTGACTCCCTGCTGGTCTCTGTTCACATGCTGGTCTCAGTGATCTGAAGGTTTCAGGACTCCACACTGCTGAGAGCTGAAAGGTAATCGATCAATCAGTCTGATCAGGTCTGTTGATCAACTACAGTGGGAGGATCTGGTTCTGATCACATTTAGATTTCAGGTCTGAAATGTTTCTGTGATTGAATCATGATGGAGCTAAAAGCTAAAGCTAAAGCTAAAGCTAAAGCTAAAGCTAGTGGTGTGATCTGACAGATTTAAACATGATCAATCAGCTGATCAATCAATGCTCTGTTACAGCCTTCAGTACTCAACATGCTGACTGTTAACTGATTATTGATCCTCTGAAACCAGTCAGTTTATCAATCATCTGATGTTTCTACATTGATCACTGTCAGCCCGATCAAACGCTACACTTATTAATACATTTATTTCATAAAGATATTTGAGTATTGAATATTTCTGTTCACTGTGGTTTGATTTTTACACAATATTTTATTTTATTTCTGCATGTTTGTGTGAATATTCAAGGAAAACTTTAGAACAGTAAATATGAATCTGGATCCATCTGGTTTTAACTGTGGAAACACAGAAATCTCCTGCAGGATGTCGACCGTTTATTACTGGAGACCAAAACTGAAACAAAAACATTGATTAATTAAGTCACCAATTATTTTAATAATCGATTATTGTTTTGAACTGTCCTGGCTCCGGCCTCTAAATGTCATAACAGGGTTATAATAATATATCACAATAAATTTAAAAATAAATATTGACCAAATAATGAATGGGGACAGTCATCAACAGACTCATTGATTATCAGCTGATCAGATGTTTATTTGTTGTTTCAGTTCACCTGAAGCTCTGAACTGATCACTTCATCAAATCAAAGTTTTATCTGAAAACTAATTGACAATAATTTGTTGGTCCACATCTCACAGGAAAATACTGTATACTGACTCGAGTACTTCAGTTACGTTACAGATTATTAATACAAAATGTAATCAGCATATAAATTAAGACTTATTGATCACAGGGGAAATAAAACTTTATTGATCCTCTGGTGAAACTCATCAGCGGCAGTTCTTAAAATGATCTCCATCGTCAGCAGCTGCATCATTGAACTGATGAACACGTTCATGACGCAATCATTATATAACTATATAATAACACGTCATTCTGAGGAAACACGGCGCAGGACTTTTACTTGTTACGAAGTATTTCTACACAGAGTAACAGTACTCTGTCTACAGTAACTGTTGTACTTGTACCCGGCTGCCTGTGTTCAGACCAAAACAAAGACAGCAGCTGCGTTAGCAGCTCAGCTAACAGGCTAACTATCGACCAAACTGGATGACGTCACACCGTATACTTAACGGTTGAATGTGAAAAATTAATTAAAACACGATCATGATCGATGTACGATGAGAGAACAGTCCAGCTGTTAACCTGCTAATGCTAACAGCCCTGCTGCTAACATAAATGCTAACGTTAGCTCCAGTGAGCTGAGATGTGAACACTCACCGTGAACAGTCGCCATCTTGAAGCTCAACGCGGGAACAGAAAACAAAGAACAGAGGCGTTATAACTGTTTATAACCGACAGACACACACTGACCGTTTAATACACCGACAAGTTCTAATCCACCGATCATCTGTGAGTCTGATCTGATCTGATCTGCGGCCTGTACCTGCCGGACACCGACACCGACACAGGTAGCACTTCCGCTACCGGGATTTCAAAATAAAAGTACTATCGGAAACGTCAGGATTTTTCATAAAATAGATTTAAAAAAAAAAAAAAAAACAGAAACGAAAAGTGCCACTACAATGTTGTATTTCATCATTACTCTTATTATTTATTCAGTTTTATTTTTTACTATTAAAAATACACAAAATTTACAAAGAACCAATATTCACAACATCAACACACAAGGAATAATGAACACACAGAAATTATACCAAACTAGTAGTGACAAAATTCATGTTCATCAGAACAAAACAGGACTCCTGAAACTCCTGAAACACTTGTTGTAAATTTGGATTTTAAAACAGTTTCAGAGTCATTTCCTGCTTTTGAAGAACATTTGAACAAAGTCCAGAGTTCATCACAGGCAACAGAACCAAATACAGAACAACCTGCGGAGGTTAAAGGTGGAGAAACATTTAATATAAATAAAGGACATGAAACAACTATAAATGTTCTAAATGCATCATAACACTGAGGCGTCTCACTGCACAGACCTGTTCAACTGGCAGCCCATGGACC
>CM034607.1:36957504-37010004 GCA_020091685.1 Lutjanus erythropterus
GGGTTCTCTCCGGGTTCTCCGGCTTCCTCCCACAGTCCAAAAACATGCATGCAGGTTAATTGGTGACTCTAAATTGTCTGTAGGTGTGAATGTGAGTGGTTGTCTGTCTCTATGTGTCAGTCCTGCGATGAACTGGCGACTTGTCCAGGGTGAACCCCGCCTCTCACCCAATGTCTGCTGGGATAGACTCCACCCCCCGCGACCCTTACGGAATAAGCGGTTACAGAAAATGAATGAATGAATGAATGAGTTGAATTAGATTTTAGTTTTAAATTTTTTGGTGACTTTTTAAATCACTGAAATGTTGAAATGATTCATAAATATGAGCGGAAACGGCTCCTATCAGGCACACGGTCTTTTAATTTGAAAAACATCTTAAGATTAGAATGATCTTTATTTCTGTGTAACTGTTGCTCTGATGGCCGTAGGCTGGTCGTCCTTCCTGGGAAAAACGTATTTATTTTCATTAGGTCTGTCCCCGACTAAGATTTCCTTTACAAATATTCAATGATTTGTCCTTTTTTTTTTTTTTTTTTTTTTTACAGTGCACTGCACTAAATTCCTCTATGAGCTTACATGAGTGTGTTTAATCATTTAGACTCGTGTTTTTGTGTCTTTTTTCATCGTCTGTGATGTGAAATCATCAGATTTTTTTAAAACCTGACTGAGGTTCCCTGGTCTCTTTTCAATCATCACTACCTCTGATCCTCTGTCCCCTTTTTCAAAAGTCTTTTACTGCAAACAGAGTGACTTCATGGTTTCTCTCCTGTGTGACGTTTATTGTGCACATTCAGCAAAATGTTTTACTACACTCAGAGAAGGTATTTGAATTTTCACCAGTGTCACATTTCATATAATTTACAGGGACTTCATTATTTTTCACAGAGTTTAAACGTGACTGAGTTCTGCTGGGCTTGATGCAGTCATCACTATCTTTAGAAAAGCCTTCAGTATCTGGATGTGAGTCCCTGTCTGGTTCTGGTCCTCCACAGTCGTCTCCATCAGCTTCTCTTTTAATCTGCTCAGTTTGTCTGTGATGAAGCTGTGAGGACTGAGGTTTCTCTTCATCATCATCTTCACTCTTCACAGGGACAGAAGTGAATGTGAACTCAGTGACATCTCTGTTCTCCTCGGTATGACCCTGATGAAGCTGTGATGACTGATGACCAACACACTGATGGTCATTGAACTGATAAAGCCACGTGAATCTTCTGTTACAAAAGCTGCAGCTGAATCGTTTCTTGTGTCGTGCCATGTGATGTGAAAGATATTGTCCGTGTATGAAGCCTCTGCCACAGACTGAGCAGCTGAAAGGCTTTTCTCCTGTATGAAATCTCACGTGTGTCCTCAGACTTCCCTCAGTGATAAATCTTTTACCACACTCTGAGCAGCTGAACGGTTCACACAGATGATTTCTGAGCCGATAAAGCCGAGTGAATCCTCTGTCACAGATGCCGCAGCTGAAACGTTTCTCCCCTGTGTGACAGGTCATGTGAACTGTCAGCTCTATCTTTTGGATAAATCTTTTACCGCAGACTGAGCAGCTGAATGGTTTGTCATCTGTGTGAATTCTCATGTGTCTCTTCAGACTTCCCTTATTGCTTAAACTTCTGCTGCAAACAGGGCAGCTGAATGGTTTCTCTCCTGTGTGACTTTTCATGTGTCTCGTCAGGTTTCCTTTGTTGCTTAATCTTTTACCACATTCAGAGCAGCTGAATGGTTTGTTTCCATTATTTAAACCTGACTGAGGTGCTCTGGTCTCCTCCCGGTCATCATCACTGACCTCAGTCTCAGGTTCAGAAGAGTCTTCAGTCAAGTCATCAGGTGTTAAATCATGTTCTGTTCCTCCACAGTCGTCTCCATCAGCTTCTGTTTCCATGTGTTCAGGCTGTCTTTGATGAAACTGTGAGCATTGAGGGTTCTCATCATCATCTTCACTCGTCACAGGGACAGGAGTGAACGTGAACTTGGTGAGATCAGCCTCCTCCAGCTCTCGAAGCTGCTCTCCCTCCTGATTGGTCCAGACTTTCTCCTGTTCCTCTTTAATGTGTCGGGGTTCTGGGTCCTCCTGGTCTGGAGTCATCCCGAGTTCATTAACTTGTGAGGACCCACCAGCACACTTGTGTCTTTTGAGCTGACAACTCCAAGTGAATCTTTTGTTACAAACACTACAGCTGAATGGTTTCTCCCCCGTGTGATCTGCCATGTGATCTGTCAAATGTACCTTTTGTATGAATCCTTTGCCACAAACCGAGCAGGTGAATGGTTTCTCTCCTGTGTGAATTCTCATGTGTGTGACCAGATATCCCTTTCGCCAAAACCTTTTCCCACATTTAGGGCAACTAAATGGTTTCACTCCTGTATGAGTTCTCATGTGGATTTTAAGACTACTTTTCTGGGAATAGATTTTACCACATTCAGTGCAGCAATTCTTGCTTGTGTTACATCCTACATCACCAACAGGAACATTATTTTCAGACTTTAACCTTGACCGAGTTCCTCTGGTCTCCTTCCAATCACCATCACTGACATCGGTCTCAGGTTCAGAAGAGTATTCATGTCTCTCTGGATGTGAGTTCTTGGCTGATTCTTGTCCTCCACAGTTGTCTCCATCAGCTTCTGTTTTCATCTGTTCAGTTTGTTTTTGATGAAGCTGTGAGGACTGAGGTTTCTCTTCATCATCATCCTCGCTTTTCACAGAGACAGGTGTGACTGTGAACTTGGTGAGATCAACTTCATCCAGTCTTTGAAGCTGCTCTCCCTCCTGATTGGTCCAGACTTCCTCCTGTTCCTCTTTAATGTGTCGGGGCTCTGGGTCCTCCTGGTCCAGATTGGAGCTCCACTCCTGTTGTTGCTCTTCTTTAATCACCAACAGCTGCTGGACGTCTGTAGGACACAGTAAAGAAAAAGACATTTGTTAAGATTTGGTAAATAAAACTAGGTAGGATTCTGATTCTAGGATTCTGTGGACCTCATCCTTTCATCACTTCAGCCAAGGCTTCCTCCACAACATGTCAGTAAGGACTCCTGTCTTCTCGCAGTTCTTTAAATTTTAGAAATGCTAATCTTTGTTCCTCAAGAGAGGGACTAGAGGTAGAGGTGGTGGAACAGGAGCCTGACGTATGCCTTCTTCTGTCCTTTGATTCTCCATCAGAAGTGAGACCTTCTTACACATACTGATATAAATATTCATGTGTGGCTGGAGATTCTAGAGCAGGAATTCATTCTCCACCCTGAGTACCCCCGGTGAAACCCCAGTGCTTGCCAGTATTTCGGTGCACTACTAACAAATGCATAATTCTTCAGACAAGGTAGCATAGCAGTCCTAGAAACTTGAGCCCTACAGCTGAACTTGTGAATGGACTGTGGCCTAGGCTCCAAAGCAGTACCCTGACTAACACTTACTGTGTTAGATTTTAAGTCCATTGGAACCTATCAGAAATGGTAATGAAGGAACATTTTTAAATTTTTGGACAACAATGGAGCTTTAGGGCACAGGGGAAGAATATATCAGGCTGTGATGCACACACATTGATTGATTAAATGAAAAGAAAAAAGAAAGAGGAAAAATATTTTTTTAAAAATCACCAGCTTTATACATAACATTGTCAGTCAAGTTGTCACAGTAAAAATGTATGTAGCAGTCAGTAATAAAACACCATGTCATGGTTAATTTTAAGTATTGCACTGTATTGCACTAAATGCACTGTAGAACTTCATCCTGCTCCGTTAGACTAAATGTGTCTGAGTGGTTCCTGCTGTTGTGGAATTTGCCTCACTTGTCTAACTTGCTCTAAGAAGGTTCCCTGAGTCTCTTCTAACACGGGTGACAATGCAGCAATGAAGGGTCCAGTCAAAGGTCATCTGACCTGAACAGGTACACCAACAGTTAACCACTCTACATGACCACAGTCCACAGCTGCACAAGTAGGAGAGTAGTGCGTCCCCCAGATCCTTTCTCCTGAGGTCCACGGGTCACAGCTTATCTAGCAGACAAAGTGTCTCCACACTCTATAGCAGGAGACAATACATGAGTGAGGCCAACAGATACAGTGATTTAGAGGAAGGAGATGTGCAGAGCTTCTTGTTTTTCACTTATGTCCAATAGAATTTGTGTCCACATAGATAGACACATCAAGTCCATACAAGGTAACGAGCCGGATTCCAGGGAACGTCAGGGGACAGTTAAATACCTTCACCCGAGAAGTAGCCTTCAGAATTGGGTTGGCAGTCACAATACCTCCTGTGTATTGCTAATCTGAATTCTCCTGGATCGAGCTTCATTAAATACTCCAGAGTAAATCATCTGGGACTCCCGAACTCTTCTTCAGTGTCTGAAACATTCTTCAGAATTTCCACTACAGCTGCTGTATGACTTTCTCATGACTCAAGTGGAAGCAACGGAGTGACAGTGCAGTAAATTTGTGTGAAAATGACGGTGTGTTTTCAACCTTCAGCTTGGTCAAATGTAAGATCTCCAGTCTCTCCTTACCATAGTAAATATATTTACAGAAAAAAGTTGTCAAAAAAGTTGTCATGTATATTTATTTCACTTAACTTTATTTGAATTATAAAAGGACAGTTCGCAGTGATATTGATCATTTACAGGAAATGAAAACATGCTTCCACCGGATTTAGCGAGATGCTAATTTCCATTTCCGACACATGACAACCAGACGCAATAAATAAAATTTAAAGTACACAGACTGCAGTAAATGTAGGTGCCTTACATAATGACAGCAGTAGAAACAGAAATAGAAAAGTTGTCAAAAAGTCATTAAGTTTATAGAAAAAAGTAGTCAAAAACACATCATTATCAGAGAAAATAATCATAAAAACAGTCAGCATATTTAGAGAAAAAAGTCACCCAAAGTCATCAAAAAAGTCATCATGTTTAAAGAAAACGTTGAAAAAGTCGTGGTTAGAGAAGAAGTTTTTTAAAAATTGTCATGTTGAGAAAAAAGTGAAGGCAGCAGGAGACCAACAACTCCTGTGTTCTGTGACATAAAATGACTGATTTCATCAATGGAGTTTGGTTGGTTTGGACACAGTGATATTTGTCTTATATAATAGTGGTTTCCTGTCAGAAAAGGTAAAATGGTGACAATATTCTAAATTAAACTGATGTAGATTTTTTTAGGTGTTGCTGCTGACCCTGTCCTCAACAGAACATTGAATAGCTTCCTACACCAGTTCTCTTACTGCTTCTCCAAACTGACCTCCATCTCCTGTAGGTGATACACTGACTGTGGACAAGAACCTCATAGAACCACACTGCAGATAATATGGACTCTCCCTTTAAAGTGTGATCAGTGATCAGAGCTGATCGATCAGTGATCAGTGAGTGAGTGTGGGTCCAAACCTGCTCTGTGTAACCGAAGTTGAGGGTTGAAAACAGCGTCCAGTAGTCTCCGTTGTCTCTCGTTCTCCTCTTTTGAACGACAAAGTGTCTCCTCGTACTCTGCTATCGTTCTTTCAAACAGACCAAATATGTCTTCAGCAGCCGCAGTTAGTCGCTGCTTCACCAACGCTCTCAACATCTGGACTGTAGACATTTTCACACACACACACACACACACACACACACACACACACACACACACACACACACACACACTCACACACACACACACACACACATCATGTCAGAGACACTTTATGAAGAGAACGGCGACAGGACTAGACGCCATCTTGCTTTTGCCAGAATGAGAACAATCACTTCCAGTGCATACACATCTCTGGACTTCAAAATAAAAGCCCTGATGGTTTGCTGACAGTAGAGAGATATATTAGAATTATTTACAATCAGGCTTATGGGGAGTAACAGATTACATTTAACAGCATTATGTAAAAAAAAAAAAAAAAGGTAACTGTAATCCATTACAGTTTAAGTGTCGTAAAAATGTGGATTATCAGCAGGATCACAGTTTTAAAATAAAGAGCCACGCAGCTGCCAGTTCATTTCCACAGCCTCTAGTGAAAAGAAATAATGCTTTTTTTTTGTCTTTAAATCAATAAATAAATTGATCACAACAAAGGAAGGAACAGTTGGAAAAACTCATAAACCAAACAACAAACACAAAAACACTATATAAAGCTCTGATTTCAGTTTCTTAAATGTTAATATTTTCTGGTTTCTTTCCTCCCCTCTGACAGTAAACTGATGATCTTTGAGTTTTGGACAAAACAAGACATTTGAGGACGTCATCTTGGACTTTGAGAGACGTTTTCTGACATTTTATGGATCAAACAACTAATTGAATAGTGGAAAAATTATTGCCCGATTGATCACTAGTTGAAAAATACGCCCAAACGTGAAAAATGAGTGGCATGTAGTGACGTAATTGATAAGACTGACAGGATTAACTTTTCACCATATTCTATATATTTATGGACCAAACAACTAATCAGTTAATGGAGAAAATAATCAATCCATTAATCAATGATAATTATTAGTTGACGCATAGATTATGTTACTGAATACAGATAATTACTGACTGTATCTTATTATTATGATTATGATTATTATCATAAATATTATTACAACATGAAATATATTCAAACTTTTTGTTTATTTGTTTGTTTCTTTTTATTTTTTTTCTTACTGTGATATTGTCAATATATTTTTAAAGACACTTTATAAAAGCGGGGCCCCACCAATAAAATAATGCTATCTGGGGGCCTCTGATCAAGTTTTTTTTATTTTCAAATATGTCACAAAAACACAGAAGTTGAACATGGGACAATTATGTCAAATTCTATTTTATCAACATATGAGACTGTTCTAAATTTCACATCTTTATTATTTCATAACAAAATATTTTACATTTATAAAATTAAATTAAAATAATAAGGTCCCACTGAGTGGGATGAATACTGATTTACATAAACAAGTTAGAAACAAAGGAAACACTTCGCACATCTATTAAACAAGACAGGTGTTTTGGAGAAAGAAGACCAAAAATTGCAAAAGGACTCCTGCACACTGTCAAACTTGCAATTTGTCATTTATTTGCGACATTTCTGTACTAGACCTTCATCAAGCAAACAAGTTAAATTTAAAGTTTATATTTCAAACTGGACATCGTCTCGTCTCTTCCAGATTTTGTTCATGAGTCTGTTTCTCTCACTGAGTATTGATTTCATGTCCAATCGATCCACAGATCTCTGAATTTAAATCAATAATTCTAACATGAAACATTGTTCAGTCTGAGAAGAAATTTATTTCAGTCTGTATTAACAATTTTCCAAAATGAACGGACATTTAACAAATAAATAAATAAATAAATATCAGACATTAAAAGACACAATTTTTGCCAAAAATATGTCAACTGAGACTTTAACTTCCATTTTGATGCTTCTTATAGATCACATTCTAACAAGGAACCCGAAGTTCCAATTGTTTTTATACACAGTACTGATCAGACCTCCATTTTATATTTGTTTGCCACCTTATTTTTAAACAGTTTTAAATGTGTGAAGTGAACTAAAAGCACCGCTAATACTCGTATTATCATTGATTTATCTGTAGAACTTGTTTCATTCAAATCTGCAGCTCAAACTGCTGCAAAAACTGGATTTAATGAAGGAAAAGTCTGAATTCCAGAACTGATCAATAATCATCGAGCAGTAAACATTTTAACACATGAACAAAATTAATTAATTTGACAAAAATCAATGTAATGTTTGAAGTTAGCCACTAGGGGACAGCAGACGAACACAGATCATGTCAGTGAAGTGACTCACAACATTTAAAGACAAACAGGAAATTCATATTTTCAAATTAATATTTTCTTCAGTATGATATGATACTTTAACTCTGAACTGTTCTTGAGAAAACATGCAGGAAGTGACAGATTGACTCGGATTGGTTCTCAGGTGAATTTACAGATAAAACATTTCTAATAGCAGTGTAATTATGGTCTGGGGTCAAGAAATAAATATGAGGGGTCAAAGGGTTATTAAACATCTAAATGTAGAGTCAGACAATGAAACAGATTGCGTGAGTTTCTTCTGCTGTTTTTCTACTGATGCATTTAAAATATTTGACCTGTTCAGAACACTGAAGATGCCAAGAAGGAAAAAGATCCAAAAAAATGTTTGTGTTTAAAAGAGATTACGGGAAAATAATCAGTTAGTATTTATGATAATTAATTCATGGCTTAAATAACTTCAGTCATTTATGAAGATTAATTTAATTAAAATCTAGAAACCAGCAGTTGACAGACCGCTCTGTATCCAAACTGAACCACGACCTGTAACCAGGGGTTCATGTACTCCAAAATGGTCTCTTGAGTCTTTTTGAAGGTCTTGTCCCATCATCAAATGCATTTTTACTTGTTCTCACGTCAGTCTTAGAAAGACTGAGAAAGTCTGAGAAAAATCTGGAGGATTAAGTTAGAGGGACTAACAAGTAAAAAAGAAAAATGCCTCTGCTCCTGTTTGGGAGGATTTTGGATTTAGTCCCTGCTTTGAATGAGAGATGTTGCTTGTTGTTCTCCAGCTCTGTCCCTTCATCTCCTGTTATCTCTCTACTGTCTAATAATGGAAAAAATGGTCACAAAACATTCAAAAACGCCAAAACTCACGGCACGAACTGATGGACGAAGTCAGAACATGACAAGAAAAAACAGACCTCTGAGGGACCCCACACGTGTTCTTATTTCAGCATGTTCTTATACCATTTGAACTTTCTGAGGTGGAAAACTGAAAAGTTTCAGCGACATGCTGACGTCTATTACAGTCAACTGGATCTTTTGTCTTCCTTGTCCGCAGCAGAATAGTTTCTATCACATGTGAAGTGTCATGTGTTTTCCCAGATTTCCCTGTTGTGTGAACCTTTTTCCACAAACGGAGCAGCTGAATGGTTTCTCCCCAGTGTGAACCTTCATGTGATTTTTCAAGATGCTCTTCAGACGAAAACCTCTGTGGCAGACCGAGCAGCTGAATGGTTTTTCTCCTGAGTGACGCCTCATGTGCGCAATGAGTTCTGCATTGTATCTGAATCCTTTATCACAAACCGGGCAGCTTAACGGTCTCTCTCCTGTGTGTGTTCTCATGTGATCCCTAAGCCGAAACTTGTAACCAAACTTTTTCCCACACAAAGAGCAGTTAAATGTGTCCTGTCCTGTGTGACGCTTCATGTGTTCATTGAAGGTGTTACGCTGATTAAACTGTTTTCCACAGATTGAGCAGCTGTATGGTTTCTCTCCTGTATGAAGTCTCCTGTGGATGTTCAAACAATACCTACGGCTGAAAGTTTTCCCACAGTCAGAGCAGCTCAATGGTTTCTCTGCTGTTGCTTCCCTGACAGAAATGTCATTATTGTTCTGAGAGTTTGAACCTGACTGAGGTTCTCTAGTCTCCTTCCAACCATCACTTTTATCAGATTCACTCAGTGAGCAACTGAATGACTTCTCCCTCATGTGAATTTTCATGTGTCTCACAACATCTCCTTTAAATCGAAAACATTTCTTACATACTGAACAGGTGAAAGGTTTTTCTCCTGTATGGCGAGTCATGTGACGAACTAAGTTCGCCTTCTGAGAAAATTCTTTGCCACAAACTGAGCACCCAAATGGTTTCTCTCCCGTGTGAACTCTCATGTGTACAGTCAGATCTGCCTGTGAGCCCCATCCTTTCCCACACTCAGAGCAGCTGAAGGGTTTCTTGCTAATGTTACATCCTACATCACTGACAGAGGCCTCATTATTTTTCAGAGAGTTTAAACCTGACTGAGGTTCTCCGGTCTCCTTCCAGTCACCAACATTGATATCAATCACAGACAAGTTCCAAGTCCTGTCATCAGGTGTTACATGTATGTCTGGATATGAGTTCCAGGCTGGTCCTGGTCTTCCACAGCCCTGTTCATCAGCTTCTGTCTTCAACTGTTCAGTTGAGATGCTGGCTGGAGACTCCATGTTCTCCTCAGTTTGACTCTTATGAAGGTGTGAAGACTCACCAACACACTTGTGGGTTTTGAGCTGATTATAGTGATTAAATGTCTCAACACAAATGCTGCAGCTGAATCCTTTCTCTCTTAAGTGAACGAACATGTGCCTTGTCAGATTGATCTTTTGTGTAAAACGTTTTCCACAAACTGAGCAGCTGTATGGTTTCTCTCCTGTGTGAGTCCGCATGTGGAGGTTCAGACAGTACCTACGGGTAAAAGTTCTACCACAGTAAGAACAACTAAAGGGTCTCTCGACTGTTTTACCACTAACAGAGACATCATTATTTTTCAGAGAGTTTAAACCGGACTGAGGTTCTCTGATCTCTTCCCAGGCACCACAGCTGACAGTTTCAGAAAAGTCTTCAGTCTCGTTCTCAGTATCAGGTGTTAAATGTCTATCTAGTTCAGAGCTCCTAGCTAGATCTGGTCCTCGACAGTCCTCTCCATCAGCTTCTGTTTCCATCTGTTCATTTCGTCTGTCATGAAGCTGTGAGGACTGAGGTTTCTCTTCTTCATTAGCTTCATTCATCACAGGGACAGGAGGGAATGGAAACTCGATGATATTTCTGTTCTCCTCTGTTTGACTCTGATGTTCGTGAGTTTTGAAGTGTTTATTATGACTGAGTGTTTCGTCACAAACACTTAAGTTAAATCCTGTGTCTGCTATGTGAATGGACACGTGCCTCATCAGACTGACCTCTTGTGTAAATCCTTTACCACAGAATGGGCAGCTGAATGGTTTCTCTTCTGCATGAGTACTCATGTGTCTCACAACAGCTCCTCTATGTCGAAAACGTCTCTTACAAACTGGACAGCTAAAAGGTTTTTCTCCTGTATGACGAGTCATGTGACGAAATAAGTTTGCCTTCTGAGAAAATCCTGTACCACAAACTGAGCACCTAAATGGTTTCTCTCCTGTGTGAACTCTCAGGTGTGTCTCCAGACAGTAATTGCTGTTAAATGTTTTCCCACACTCAGAGCAGCTGATGGGCTTCTTTTCTGTGTTATATCCGTCGTCAATTACAGGGATTTTGTCATCTTTCTCGGAGTTTAGAAATGTCTGAGGTTTTATGGTCACCTCCCTGACACCATTAGTGACATCAGTCTCAGAGGAATCTTCCGTCTTGCTATCAGGTGTTAAATGTGTATCTAGATGTGAGTTCCTGGTTGGTTCTGGTCCTCCACAGTCCTCTGCATCAGTGTCTGTTTTCATCTGATCAATTAAGCTGCTAGTTCGAGGCTGTGTCTCTCTGTTCTCTTCAATTTGACTCTGATGAAGCTGTGACAACTGACCACCAACACACGTGTGAGTTTTGAGCAGTTTATAGCGACTGAATCTTTTATCACAAACACTGCAGCTGAATCCTTCCTCCCCTATGTGGACAGACACATGCCTCATCAGATGGACATTTTTTGCAAAGCTTCTATCACAGAATGGGCAGCTGAATTGTTTCTCTTGTGTGCGAGTCTTCATGTGACTCTGCAGAGTGAATAATTTCTCTCTTGTGTGAATTTTCATGTGTTTCATAACATATCCTCCATATCGAAAATGTTTCTTACAAACTGGACAGCTGAAAGGTTTTTCTCCTGTATGACGAGTCATGTGACGCCTTAAGTTTGACCTCTGAGAAAATCCTTTACTACAAACTGAGCACCCGAATGGTTTCTCTCCCGTGTGAACTCTCATGTGTACAGTCAGATCTGCCTGGCAATCCCATCTTTTCCCACACTCAGAGCAGCTGAAGGGTCTCTTATCAGTTTTACACCCTACACCAGTGATGGAGACGTCATCATCTATCAGAGAATTTGAACCCGACTGAGATTTTCTGGTCTCCTTCCAGTCACCATCACTGACTTCAGTCTCAGAAGAGTCTTCAGTCTTGTTTTCAGTATCAAGTGTTAAATGTGTATCTGGATGTGAGTCCCTGTCTGGTTCCGGTCCTCCACAGTCGTCTCCATCAGCTTCTGTTTTCATCTGTTCAGTTTGTCTTTGATGAAGCTGTGAGGACTGAGGTTTCTCTTCGTCATCATCTTCACTCTTCACAGGGACAGGAGCGAATGTGAACTTGGTGATATCAGCCTCCTCCAGCCCTCGAAGCTGCTCTTCATCCTGATTGGTCCAGACTTCCTCCTGTTCCTCTTTAATGTGTCGGAGCTCTGGGTCCTCCTGGTCCGGCCTGAGGCTCCACTCCTGCTGCTGCTCAGGGTGAACCTCTTCTTTATTCACCAACAGCTGCTGGACGTCTGTGGGACACTCTGTAATAGACAAACACATGCAAAGGAAGAAATTAGATTAGATCTTTGGGACCAAACATGATCATTTGAAAAGAGATTCCAAAAATGAAGGCCTCAACTTGTCAAACCTTAATATGATTGCTCCAAAAACAATTTTCTAGATGCCATAGAAAGGAGGTGGTAACTTATTTTAAGTCCCACTCACCCTCGGTGTGTGTGCAAAATCCAGGGTCTCTGGGACCTTTGTTTAAGAAAATATGATATTTTGAAAATAGGCCTTATTTTAAACCTTATTTTCACTTTCTAGATTAAAACATTGACAGACCATGCAGTTTTTATGAGCTGTCGTCAGTCCGACTTTGCTGATGAAAACATCTGGGGTTGCCTGGGTCATCAGGGCATACACACTGGGCAAGAAGGGCTGCCATCTGATGGGGCCACAGCCCCGACTAGTGGCAGGCGGCTGCATAACACCATAGAGGCATCAGTTAACTGGCATTGTACATGAATAAGATATTGAAAAATTGTTTAACTGCCTAGTATTTCTGTCACTGACTACCGAGGGTGGCGACATTTAATCGTATTGTCCCCTAATCGCATACATCCCTACACTGTACGTTTACAACAACTTGACTGCTCACATTTTCCTCCACTCAGTCACTGTCGGTCTCTGCTATTCACTTTCTTGTAGTTGTAAGTTACATGTTTGCCAGCTTACCTTCATTATTGGGACTAAATCCAAAATACTTCCAGGGCAGAGCATTTTTCTCTTTTAATAGTTAGTCCTGTAACTTTATCCAGCCGTGCTGCTTTGTCCACCAGTACAGAGACTAGATAGCCTGATGACCCATTCACAGTTATTCCAAAAGGCAAAACTGCAAGAACAAGAAGGAAACTTTCTGACATTTAAGGTATACATGGCAGAATATTCTAAATGTCAGAAACCTTCCTGGTTGTCTGAAAATCCCTAACCCCAGGTGGTTAACGCTAACAAAAGGGAAGAATGATGAGAAGATTTCAAAAAACATAGCTGCTGTGGGTTCTGTACAAATTCCTGATTTTTAACATCCTACAATGGGCCCAGAAAGATGAGGCCTAACCCAGGGGTCTGTGACCTTTGGGATCAAAAGAGCCATTTTTGGCTGAAAAAGGATAAGAAATCTGTCTGGAGCTGCAACTATCAAATTCTCTCTTTTCCTTGAAGACATTTTTTTGATTTGGCATCCATCGCTAACTTACAGTGACTCAAAACGACTAGCCACCATCACAGAACCATAGACATAGACTATAACATACATTTTATGGAGTGGTGTATAGGCGACATATTTTTACAGTTTACAAATGTAAGAATTACATTACGCTGTAAATTAAAAAAAACATAGCTGAGTCCTACAATAGATTTGACTTTTGAGCACAAACTCAAACTCTATTTTGAAATAAACTTCAAAAAGTTTTGCCAACCTATAATCTTTTGTTGAGATAATTTGCTTTTTTTCCTCTGGAAAACTTGAATCTTTCAGTTTTAGAAACTCAAAGACTCAAAACATGCATTTCAAAATTTTAACCTGTCACTTTTGAATACATATGGGGGATTCAAAAACTCAAAGATTATATAGAGGAAAAGTAAATTATTTCAACAAAAGATCTGTAGTTGGGAAAACTTTTTCAAAACTTAAGAGTCTGATTTAGGCTCAAAACTCAAAAATTTATTGTGGTACGTTGCTTTGAAATGTTGAGTTGTCTCAACTTTTTCACACACCTACAACAGTGATAAATGAAAATTAAAATGTTAAATTATTATTAATTTCCATATAAATTTTTTTGCTAAAGTCACAGAGAGCCACTGGAGACGGGCTAAAGAGCCACATGCCACTCCAGAGCCACAAGTTGCAGACCCCTGCCCAAACCCATGGACGAGCCGGTATGAAAGTGTCCCAGATTATTATATAGTCGTCCAGAAAGACCAGGTATGTGATCCAGAGAGCTACTAACAGTGCTAAGTGACAATACAGGGACAAAATGGAGTCTAACTTTGAGGGCTCTAACACTGAAAAACGTGTGGTCTGGACTACAAATCAAGAGAAAGACCTGCAGTGCTGAGATAATGTCTGATCAAGACCCCTGTCCACCTGTCCTGTCATGTCCAGGACCCTGGAAACCAACATATCTGTGCATTTTCAGCTGGTAGGAGAAAGAAGGGCCAAACCAACACTGACTGAGATTATGAAGTATTTTTAACCTCCTGAGAAAAAAATATAAAAGAGCAGTAAAGCTTCGCATGGCTTCACTTCACCACAAACAAGAAGAAACTGCAATTGGCATTTCTGGTAAGAGCACAACCTCGAGACAAAAATAACCTGTCCAAATTCACGTGCTACGCAAATGAGTACATAATGTGCAAAGTGAATTGGACTTTCGGTTGGACAAAAGAAGACATTTGAAGTAGTTTTACTGAGATTCTGATACTATCAGAAAATGTTTCTGATGCTGCAAGTAAGAGAGAGTCTGTGCACCGATCTGAAGTCATTAGGACCTTACTGCTTCTCAACAGTGTCCTGTATGTACCTGAGCCAGGAAGTTCAACAATGCAGGGCTCAATGTTTTTTTTTCAACTTGTCCAGTTAGGCAACTGGATCAAAAATCTATTTGCCCAGAGTCAATCTGTACTTGCCCCTAAAGAGTTTTATTAGAAATTATCACATAATCAGTGTCTCCGGGAAGTTACAACCTCAACAATTAACACAAAAAACACTAATTCCCATGAATTCTCTTCATCACTGCAACTTTTCTGCAAAGTTGACCAATCATCACAGCTTCCCATGAGTTCCACCAATCACAGCAGTCCCCCAAACAGATGTTGTACATGTACGCCTCAATGAACCAACTCAGTGTTTACTGTCTTCATTTATTTTTATTTTTTACATTTTGTCAGTTTCTGACATTGTTATTGATATTTATCAACACTCTGTGTACTTTTATATTTTATAATTTTGTGCTGTTTTGACTGAGTTTAAGCTCCAAAAAGATTTTGTGAACTTCTTCATTTAAATATACAGCAGATTTTGACACTTGTAAACTGAGGTTCCTCAGAACACTCAGAACCAAGTGCTGATTTATTCTCCCTGGAACAAGTTACTTTTGATTTCTGATGAGTTATTCCAAAAAACCTAATAAATAACTAATATTCATTTTCTCCCACAATTTCACTGCAAAAAAACTTGTGACAAACATCACAATTGTTTAGTAAAGCTGCCATGAAATTAGAAATTTTAGGCCGCAGCATTCTGCCTGCAAACAATGTTTTTTTGTAGCTTTTCACTACATGACATCATCATTTGTAATTCAAGATTAGCAAAAGAGTCACTTGTTATAAATGATTACATGAGAAGATTCAAGAAAATAAAGAAAAACAACAAAACAAAAGAAACAGAGTGAAAACAGACGATGCAGTGATAACAGTCACATCATCTATTCAGGATATATTAACAAACATCCCTTTCATTACAAATGATTCATATAATTACCAGTTCGTCCGTAATTTGCTGACGTCACTTTGGACTCTGAAACTGTGATGAGAATTTTTCACAATGTGTTTACATTTAAAAACTAAATAATCGATTTATAAATAATCTGCAGCTGAATCTATAATGAAGAAAACCGACAGTGAATGATAATGACAGTGATCAGAGCTGATCGATCAGTGATCAGTGAGTGAGTGTGGGTCCAAACCTGCTCTGTGTAACCGAAGTTGAGGGTTGAAAACAGCGTCCAGTAGTCTCCGTTGTCTCTCGTTCTCCTCTTTTGAACGACAAAGTGTCTCCTCGTACTCTGCTATCGTTCTTTCAAACAGACCAAATATGTCTTCAGCAGCCGCAGTTAGTCGCTGCTTCACCAACGCTCTCAACATCTGGACTGTAGACATTTTCACACACACACACACACACACACACACACACACTGAGACTCTGACACACGACACACACACTCACACACACACTGACGGACACTCACTCATCATGTTAAAGACACTTTATGAAGAAAACTACAGACTCGGTGTCACTGGACGCCATCTTGGCCAGAATGACGGTCAAGTCTCAAGGGAACCTTTGGTTTGCTGAACTCTCGCGAGATTCGTCCGCGTTGTTTCTTCATTGTTCTCGTTGTACAATCTGCTGACGGTTTATAAAATGTCCGTCGATCTGAGTAGGTTTACAGACAGAAAACACCTGGTAGATTCACACAAAGATCATGGTTTGGGTTACAATAATCAACTCTCGCGAGATCTTCCGCGGTTCTGGGGTTACCATGGAGACACGTTAACATGACAATCCGTTCCGGTGCAGATACATTTCAGGACTTCAAAATAAAAGTATAAAAGACCTTATGGTTTGCTGAGACAATAAAGAAAATGTTTTATTTACGAAACAATAATGACACAAATTCAACACACATTCTGACTAAAATCACAGCTGTTACTGCTTCAATAAGTTTTACATCCAGTACATAATAAGTGATGCCTTAAACATCTGTCTATTTAAATTTAGTCTCCTTTTTGATTCAATTTCAGCCACTTTTCTATTTTATCACATCTGTTTATAGTTTTAAAACTGCTGAAATTTGTTCATTTAAGTTCAATAAACTTTGACCAGTAAACATTTTAACAGCTCAAACAAAATAAATTAATTTGACAAAACAAACAAACAAACAAACAAACAAAAAAAAAAAACTAATGTCATGTGAGAAGAGAAACACTAGGGGGCAATAGATGGACAGGGAAGTGATTCATTCGAACAGAAACAGGAGGTTCATATTTCCAAATGAAGATTTTCTTCTGATAAAAACTTTAACTCCAACTGATATTTGACAACAACAGGAAGTTATGGTCGGGGTTCCCAACACAAGGGTCCAGACACCGTGGTGGGTCTTGATATAAATTTGAGGGGTCACAAGATGATTACAAATAAAAACGCAAAGACAGAAAATGAAACAGACTATGTCAATTTCTTCTGTTTTTGCACTAAAATATTACAAATATTTGATAACTTGACCTGTTTAAACTGTTTAAGACTCCAAGAAGGAAAAGTCATTTTTGTATCTTATGTCTTCATAAGAATGAGATAGGAAAATTAAAAAAATAATCAGGAAGTATGATATTTAATTTTTTCTGTAATTCCTAAACAACAAGTCAAACAGTCATTTGTGAGGTTTTATTGCCTTTAATTCACTCATATTTCAGCAGATCAACATGACACAAAGATGTTTGATGTTGTGGTTTCTGTTGACCCACCGATCCACAGCTCTGAGTATTACTAATCAATACATTTAAGGTATTGGTTTCCAACCTGAGGTCTGCGCCCCCCTTGGGGGGCAGCCAGAATTAATGGGGGTCCCCAAAACTTTGTCTGCTGTGAGGACATCAAAGTCAGATTTGCACGTTAACTAAAGTCACAATTAATACAAACGTCTGCGTAAAACATTATTTAAAAAGATACATTTGTTTGTCCTCAATCACAAATAGTACGTTACTTAGTAGACCAGACCTCTGTGACCTCTGTGACCTCTGTGACCTCAGCTTTCTTTTGATACAAATAGGGGAACCACTGTTTTAACCACTGAAATAACTCAGTATAAAGACGAATTAAAACTTATCCAGTCAAACAAGACGAGTTTTGCTCACAGCAAATCACTGCAAGTGTTCTTCAGGTTACTGCGATGTGTGATTGTCTCATGACTGCAGCAGTTACAACCTGTACCGTCCATGGTGAAACGTCCTGACTGACTGTACTACACACCTGTACAGGAAACCTTGTTTCTCATCAGCTCCTCCCTGTTTCATCCCAGGATCACAATTCTCCTGATTTCTGACAATTTTAACATTTTTTATTTTTTTTAAACCTGTTTCTGATAGTGTGCAGTGTGTCTAAACCATACAACTCTACACGTATCAAACGGTGAAAACATTAAGGTGATATGGGAAAAACTTTTTTGAGGTGTAAAAAACATTGTACTGAACGATACACAACCGGACTCTCACAGTGTCCGAACTGAAACATGACCTGTAACGAGGGTTTCAAAATGCCGCTAATCAAGTTAAGTGAGCTTCTGAATGCTTCACCAAATGTAACACTTTTTAAGACTTTTAAGACTGAATTATTGGTCATACAATCAGCTGGTAAAAAGACAAACAGCCCAGTTTCTACCTGGATATGGTGGAACATTTCAGCTTCATGTCTTTTGCAGTCAACTGACTCTGCAGCTGGATGGCTTCTATCACATGTGAAGTGTCATGTGTTTTCCAACATTTCCTTATTGTGTGAATCTTTTCCCACAGAGCAACTGAATGGTTTCTCCCCAGTGTGAACCTTCATGTGATTTTTCAAGATGCTTCTCAGATGAAAACCTTTGTGACAGACCGAGCAGCTGAATGGTTTTTCTCCTGAGTGACGGCTCATGTGTGAGATGAGTTCTGTGTTGTATCTGAATCCTTTATCACAAACTGGGCAGCTTAACGGTCTCTCTCCTGTGTGTGTTCTCATGTGATCACTCAGTCGGAACAGAGAGCAGTTAAATGTGTCCTGTCCTGTGTAACATTTCGTGTGTTCATTGAAGGTGTTGCACTGATTAAACTGTTTGCCAGAAACTGAGCAGCTGTATGGTTTCTCTCCTGTGTGGAGTCTCCTATGGATGTTCAAACAATACCTACGGTTGCAAGTTTTCCCACAGTCAGAGCAGCTCAGTGGTTTCTCTGCTTTTTCATCACTGACAGAAACGTCATTATTGCTCTGAGAGTTTGAACCTGACTGAGGTTCTCTAGTCTCCTTCCAACCATCACTGTAATCAGGTTCACTGATTGAGCAACTGAATGATTTCTCCCTCATGTGAATTTTCATGTGTCTCCTAATATTTCCTCCATATCGAAAAAGTTTCTTACAAACTGGACAGCTGAAAGGTTTTTCTCCTGTATGACGAGTCATGTGACGCCTTAAGTTTGACCTCTGAGAAAATCCTTTACTACAAACTGAGCACCCGAATGGTTTCTCTCCCGTGTGAACTCTCATGTGTACAGTCAGATCTGCCTGGCAGTCCCATCTTTTCCCACACTCAGAGCAGCTGAAGGGTCTCTTATCAGTTTTACACCCTACACCAGTGATGGAGACGTCATCATCTATCAGAGAATTTGAACCCGACTGAGATTTTCTGGTCTCCTTCCAGTCACCATCACTGACTTCAGTCTCAGAAGAGTCTTCATTCTTGCCATCTGGTTGTAAGTGTGTATCTGGATGTGAGTTCCTGTCTGGTTCTGGTCCTCCACAGTCCTCTCCATCAGCTTCTGTTTTCATCTGTTCATGAAGCTGAAAGGACTGAGGTTTCTCTTCATTCTCCTCCTCCTCCTCCTTCATCTCCTCCAGCACTTGAAGCTGCTCCCCCTCCTGATCGGTCCAGACTTCGTCCTGTTCCTCTTTAATGTGTCGGGGCTCTGGGTCCTCCTGGTCCAGAATGGGGCCCCATTCCTGCTGCTGCTCAGGGTGAACCTCTTCTTTATTCACCAACAGCTGCTGGACGTCTGCAGGACACTCTGAGAGACAAATACAATGGGAGAAATGAGGTGAGTGAAGTTATTTGAAGTTTCTATAGTAAAACAAAAACAACACATAAACCAATAATAACATGTTTGTATCCACGTGTCTCAGGAAGAAGACACCAGGGATGGCTGTCGTGTCTCAAGCACCTGGTCATTTACTTCGTTTTGTTTTATTAATCTTTATCTTTGTGCAACATGAGACCCACCCAAGTGGATCTGATCTCAATCCAGGGACAAAGTGGAGTCAACACAAAGGTAACTACAAAGGTTCCAACACCATAAACATGTGGTCTGGAGTGAGAAGTGTTACAGACTACAAGAGGAAACCAGCAGTGCTGAGATTCAGTCTGATCTCTCCCAGATGAACTGAACACTTCCTGTGCAAACTTTGAGAACAACTGACCAACTGAGGAGGTGCTAAAGACCTGAAGGAGGTGGGGACAGTCTGTAAGGAGCCAACTTCAAGATGTGTCCGTGGATGCTGGGCTGGGGGACGGGGGACTGTTTACATTGCTTTTACTTTTTATTTTAGAATGATTTATTTATTGCTAAAGAGATACAGATAGCATACAGCTATTCTGTATTTAACATTTTTCTTTTCTTGTAATTTATTGCTACACACCGTGTTTGTGCTACATCCTGAACATTTATCCATATATGTCCGTATATATAAACATCTCCATATAAATGTGTAAATGAAAGGTTTATATAGTGTTTATAGTCTTGGCTGTATTATTTTGTCAAATTTACTATTTTAGATTTCTTAATTCTTTCATATAATTTTTCCATTTTATGTTTATTCTGTAAATATTCTATTGTTACTCAGCCCCTTTTTCTACCTGGACTTTTTGAGCTGCTGTAACGTTTCCCCGATCAATAAAGTTTATCTTTTGTGATCTTGGTCTATGGAGGGGGAGGGGCATGGGGTGGAGGAGGGGGGTGGATGAAGGCAGTGCAGGAGAGTAGTGGTGTTAAAGGTGGGGTTCTGGTTGTGTGTGTGTGTGTGTGTGTGTGTGGATGACAGAGGGTCTGTGATGTTTGTCCTTGCTGTCAGTGTCTCAGGACTGTTGTCTGTTGTCCCTCTTCGTCTGTTTGATAATTGTCCTTAAAGTGTAACAGGAGTTTGTTCCTCTGCAGCGTCGGAGAAACAAACTGTACGTGTTGAAACTGAAGTTGATGAATGGAAACTTACCTGAAATGAATTATGGACATATGATGTTTTACCTGTGTGAAGGTGAGCATGTGTGAAAATAGATGGCTCACCGCGCCACGTCAGAACGGGTTCTCCCTGTTCTCCCTGTTCTCCCTGTTCTCCCCTCAGAGGTTTTACATGTTATGTTTTTTAATTGAAAGACTCTACAGGTATTTTCAGGTGTAACATCACTTCACACATTCATTTAATTGTGCAATAATCAGGTTTATTATCATCATGTCATGTGCAACACAAATATTCCCTCTGTGTAAAACTGCAGTCTGATTTTTTTTTATATTGTTTATATTTTATATCTAATTGATCATATTGTTTATATTTCCTCTTGGTTATATTTTATTATTCGTTTTTTTTTATGTTTCTTTGTATTTTCTCTCCACTTTGCTGCTGTACATTTCTTTGTTGTTTGACTAATAAAGGAATATTTTATCTTGTATACTTTGTTGTGTTCGATTGATTGACTGATTGATTGATTGATTTGAAGACAAAAGCTTTTAAATTTCCACCTGGTGAATTATTTGTTCACTAGAGGTCCTGAAACTGAAGTAGCAGCTGTGTGCGCAGATAATAGAACATAGAACATGTTCCACACGTTCCTGCAGCTTGTCGCTCGTTTTCTCTTCTTTTCAAACTTTTCCACTTTTTTCCTTCATCATACTTGTTTTATTTTTTATTAGTAAGTTTTTGAAGCTGTGTTCTCTGAACATGACAAAGTTCTGATCTGGTTTCAACAACTCGCTGTACAAACATCACAAACCTCTTATTACACTCTTATAAATGATCATAACTTCATGCACATTTTTGTTCAGAATTCTTACATCTATTATCATATATTTACTCATCTTATATATTCTACATATTGCAGTTTTATATTTTCATAAATTTGTTGTTTTATGTTTTTGAATCATCTGTAACGACAACAATCCACCCCATCAATCAAGGATCAATAAAGTATTTTTGATTCTGATTTACTTTAAAATTGTGATCCTACAAATAATCCACATTTTTACTGAATGCACCTGTAATCTGATTACATCTAAAATGCTTCCTATAAAACTAACAGAAAATATCGAACAATAAATTGATCTCAATGTAAACTGATACAGACTGACAGGATAAAGTCTGCATCAGAAACATGATGAGTGATCAGAGCTGATCGATCAGTGATCAGTGAGTGAGTGTGGGTCCAAACCTGCTCTGTGTAACCGAAGTTGAGGGTTGAAAACAGCGTCCAGTAGTCTCCGTTGTCTCTCGTTCTCCTCTTTTGAACGACAAAGTGTCTCCTCGTACTCTGCTATCGTTCTTTCAAACAGACCAAATATGTCTTCAGCAGCCGCAGTTAGTCGCTGCTTCACCAACGCTCTCAACATCTGGACTGTAGACATTTTCACACACACACACACACACACACACACACACACACACACACACACACACACACACACACACACACACACACACACACAGTTTATCCTAACACGCACTTTATGATCACAGATATGAGCGCGTTGTCAAGATAAACAAGCTAGACGCCATCTTGTCTGGTCGTGTCTCTATGGTAATCCCAAACCCGCGAAAGATCTCGCGAGAGTTTATCGTTTTGCCCCAAATGTGATCTCCGTGTGACTCTACCAGCTGTTTCCTGCCTTTAAACCCGTTCAGATCTGAACTATAAAAACAGACACTTTATAAAACGTCAGCAGTTTGAGCAGGAAGAAACAACGCACAGAAATCTCGCGAGAGTTTCACAACTCAACGGTTCCCTTCTAGTCACAACGCTCTTGCCTAAAATCAGTGCACAGCTTTGTCTACAGTCCGACATTATGTTTATAATTTGTTAAAATCACAATATTAATCCGTCAGGTTATATTTTAGTTTAACAATGAAAACACTGACACCAGTCATATTATTATTTCTTAAAAATCAGAAAACATTTCGGCGTACGCACTTTCAGTCACCACTGTGACTTTTATTTTGAAAGTCTGTCCCCGGAAGCCTCGATTTGTAGCTTTGTGATCAGGTTTGACTGTCGTTCTGCGAGCTGAGTGTAAAGAACGTCAGGAGAACAATCACAGCTGAGTTCTTTAACAGGACCCGAGATGGAGCGATACCACGAGTTGCCGGATGTGGTTTCTAAACCGGAAGTGAAGCTCAGAACTACAGGTCTGTTTCTGCTGCTCTGCTAACAATGCTAAGCTAACGTTAGCTGGTTTCAGTTTGAGGAAAGAGCAGATGAATGCTGCTGACATCAAGTCTATACAGCTGCAAAGATTGATCAGTTAATCCATTAATTAATCAACTATTTTAATAATAGATGAGTCAAACTAAAGTCTGAATTCTCTGATTTCAACTTCTTAAATGTGAATATTTTCCAGTTTCTTTACTCTTTCTGACAGTAAACTGAATATTTTAGACTTTTGGAAAGACTGAACACATTTTGTTGTATAAAAATGAAAACAGTGAATCAAAAGAAAGAACAGAGCTTTTATCAACAAAAACAATTTATTACAGCTGATTTCATTGTTTTTTGTAATTTCACACAAATATATGAGAGAAAAATCATATTTACTTTATTTTTTGTTTTTTTCACTTCCATATGAAAAGTTCGACTGTATAAAAAATAATTTAAATAAAATAATAATAATCAGAATAAAGGAGGAGATCTGAGCCTCAACTCCATGTCTGATATAAATAATAAACAACAACATTATGTTTACAAAAGGATGGATAAATTATTTCTCTTTCATCTTCTGTCACAATTTAGACGTTTAGCAGACGCTCTTATTTTGTAATCTCTAATTGTCTCACAGCCTGAGTAAAATAAACAATAAATGATAGAAATGATGAGTTTTACCTGCGTGGAACAAAGAAGGACACCTGGGATCAGAAACAGCATCAAACTGTCAAAGTAAATGAAACACAGATGATCGTGTCTCACGTTCTGCACCTCTGGAAGGAGAACGAGACCTGGACCTCAAAGCTCCGTCTGAAGTCAAACGTCTCCTCCTGACTCGTCTGCAATATCGATGAGACATTTCAATGTCAAATCTGTCGTCTCTCCCTCACCTTTGTCATCCATCTGTCACTTTCACTCTCATGGCGTTTTTCACTCGACTCGCCGACTCGTCACACAGATCAGGACGAGTTCATCAGCAGTTTTCATGCTGCTGCTTCTTGCATCATAAACTCGATCCTTCTGTTCCTGGAGAATCTTCTTTGCTCTTTTATTTATTTATTTATTTTAAACATTGTTTATTGGTTCTCAGCAGAGAACTCTGTCTCCACTGTTTCTCTGTGGACACCGAGGACAGCACCTTCTCATGGTTGGTTAGCAGTGATCAATGTGACAGTGAGGCCACGCCCCCACCCTGCCCCCTCAGCTCATTTGTCCACTTTTTAGCATTTGTCCAAATTATGCAGTGGGTGGAGCCAGACCTGGGGTTACGGTTAGGTCACACTGTAACATGTGTACAACAACAAGTAATATGTGTAGAAGAATGTAAAAAATCAAATATATGAGTCAGAATTAGGTCTTATTCAATATCTGTTAATGTGTTTTAATGTTTTGTTCTTGTGAATGTTACTGGAGTCATTGTTTTCCAGCTCTTGTTTATATTAACGGCGCTTTGTCTGTCTGTGTTTCAGTTTTACCCTCAAATGTCCAAAAAGAGGTTACAGTTAAAGAGGAGCAGCAGAAGTGGAGTCCCCAGGAGGACCCAAAACCCCCACACATTAAAGAGGAACAGGAAGAAATCTGGACTAGTCAGGAGAGAGAGCAGCTGGAGGAGGTGAAGAAGGAGGAGAAGGATGAAGATAAACCTCCATCCTCACAGCTTCATCAAAAACAAACTGAACAGATGAAAACAGAAGCTGATGGAGACGACTGTGGAGAACCAGAACCAGCCTGGAACTCACATCCAGATACTGAAGACAAGACTGAAGACTCTTCTGAGACTGATGTCAGTGATGGTGACTGGGAGGAGACCAGAGAAACTCAGTCAAGTTCAAACTCTCTCGTCCCCATCAGTAACGTGGGACGTAGTACTGAAAACAAACCATTCAGCTGCACTGAATGTGGGAAAACATTTAGTCGCAGGGATCATTTGATGAGACACGTTAAAATGCACACGGGAGAGAAGCCGTTCAGTTGTTCAGTTTGTGGTAAAAGATTTACACATCGGACCAACATGAATCAACATATGGCCATCCACACTGGAGAGAAACGATACAGCTGTAACGTCTGTGGTAGAAGATTCACCTGGTCGACTCAGGTCAAAACTCACCGCTGTGTCGTAAAGTCGTCTCAGCTGAAATCCTTCAGCTGCTCAACATGCAGCAAAACGTTCAACTGCAGCACAAATCTGAAGGCTCACATGAGAATTCACACAGGTGAGAAACCATTCAGCTGCTCAGACTGTAAAAGAAGATTCACCTGGCATCATCAGCTGCAGTATCACAGGTGTGTCTGTGATCAGAGTCAGACTGAGGAACCAGGCAGGAACTCAAATCACGACAAGACTGAGACAGGTGATGACTGTAACAAGAGCAGAGACCCTCAGGCAGGTTTAAACTCTCAGACACATAATGAAGCATTTGTCAGTGATATTAATTTTAATACTGCAGAGGAACCATGTAGTCACTCACTGCGTAGTGAAAGATGTGGTCACACAGACTCTCTGAAGACACAGCTGAGAGCTCACACAATAGACAAACCCTTTAAATGCTCCATCTGTGGTGAAAGATTTCCTCAAAGATCAACCTTAATGAGTCACATGAGGATCCATGCAAGGCACAAACGATCCAATCGCAGTAACATTCATAGACGATCAGAACCAGCCAATGAACATTTACAACCAGATACTGAAGACAAGACAACACAGAAACACGTAACTGCTGTCAGGGATGATGATTGGATGGAGACCATGGAACCTCAGTTGGTCCCATGTCAACCTGCTGAGAAACCGTTCAGTTGCTCTGAGTGTGGGAAAAGATTCAGTCACACTGGAAATCTGAACCGACACATGAGGGCTCACACAGGAGAGAAACCATTCAGCTGCTCTGTGTGTGGTCGAAGCTTTGCTGACAAAGCAACTCTGATAAAACACACGAGGTCGCACACTGGAGAGAAACCCTTCGGTTGTTCAGTTTGTGGCAAAAGATTCACACGCAGAGTGAGTCTGAAGCACCACTCAGTTCAACATGCCAGGCAGCTCGGTGGTGTTGGTGAGTCCTCTCAGCTGATAGAGACATTCAGCTGCTGTGAGTGTGGAAAGACGTTTGGACGTAAAGACACACTACAGGAACACCTAAGGATTCACAGCGGAGAGAAACCCTTCAGCTGCTCTGAGTGCAGTAGAGCATTCAGTCGTAGATCAAACCTGAAGACTCACATGAGGATCCACAGCGGAGAGAAACCGTTTGGCTGCTCAGGCTGTCAGCAGAGCTTCATTTGGCATTATCAGCTCAAACACCACCAGTGTAACTTTTGAGGGCTCAAAGCAGCTGCTGTGAGTGTGAACAGACATGATGCCACGCCCACGCGATGATGAACTCTGTACTGTAATGGAAAATGTGTAAAATGGAGGATTGTTGTTGGACTGTAACAGCTGATTCTTAGGATGGAAATTCACCTTGTGTATTTTTCAGTCTACACAGTTTCATTTAAAAAAATGTTTCTTGTTCCATCCCCTGCACTTATAAATGAGTGTTTAGTTTTCATTATCCTTCAAGTCATTGGTTGAGTTATTGTGTCTTCTTTTTACTTTTGGTCATTAAATGCATCACTGCAAACTGCTGTGAAAATGCAAACCTGTTTCTGATTGGTTTATGGTGACAGAAATTTACACACTTAGAACATATCTCACAGTGAACACTTTTTTAAAAAAAACCATGAGTGTTATGTTTGCCAACATGAAGGTATGATTACAATGGAATAATTTAATCTCCCAGATGCAGATAATATTTGCTTGTTAATTACTACTATTAATTTTTTTCTCTTATATTACTACAACAAGTCAGCCCTGCGATGAACTGGCGACTTGTCCAGGGTGAACCCCGCCTCTCGCCCAATGACAGCTGGGATAGACTCCAGCAGCCCGCGACCCTTATGGAATAAGCGGTTACAGAAAATGAATGAATGAATGAATTACTACAACAACATACTCTTAAAAATTCAAATAATGCTTTTTTATTTATTAAGAATCATGTTTTTCTAATGATGAATATGCTAATGATGTTATATTTTATATGCAGTGTGGAGTTCATCAACATTAAAATAAATTTGCTCCATGAAGCCTGTGAGTGTTGATCATCTTCTTTATTTTACCTGAAAAATAACCAATTATACAAATGTTAATTATACATTAAATGACACTTCTGTCATAAATGTTTATAGGAAATACTAACTTTAGTGTAAACCAAATAGGCTCCAATTCACTGCTAATTTCTCAGTGAAAAAGAAACGTTTAATGTCAAAACCTTTGACTCTTAAACTTTTAACAGACATAGCTTAAATCAAAGCACATGTGAAATATATGTTTCTGAATAATTTACAGAGAAAAGTGTACAGAATGTTCACCATGAGGTTTAATTTGTTAATATCCTGAGTTTTTCCTCAAAAATCAATATTATCACTTTAAAACAGAACAGGAATGGATTTTCACAGAGTTCGAATGGCTGATTTTATTCATGATATAGAAGACAAACAAGAGTAACATGTAAAATGTCAACACTTGTTTCCAACATGATCCCTAATGTCATAAAAACAAACAAGATGGACAATCACACAGAACGAACACAGAACTCTGGAAACAATCAGCAACAGGAGGGCCGACAACGTCTTATAAATACAGGAATGAACTTTGTTTTCTTCACAAATCTCTCCTCAGAATGTTCACACAACATTAAGAACACTTAAAAAACAAAATGACTCAACTTCAATGTAAAATCTTGGGACACCTTCAAACATTAAAGAACACAAAAGACTTCCTGCCAACAACACAATAACCACATGTTCTGAGGAGAACCATGTCTGTTCTAAGAGTTAAAAAGTCACTCTGACATCACTCCACAGCAGAAAACACTTTTGTATGTTTGTGTTTTTGATGAGGAGGTCCTACAAGTCCATTAACAGGATGTTCATCAGCCTGTAAACCCATAGTCAGAAAAGAGAATCCAGAGAAATCTCTGCACTTAAGGGGCAAGGCTGAAAACCAACACTGACGGTCTGTGACCTTTGACCCCTCAGGCAGCACTGCATTAAAAACCCTCATCATTGTATAAAGGACACTACATGGACTCAGGGACACTTTGAAGAACCGTTGTCAGTAAACACAGTTTGTCTCTGCATCTACAAATGTAAGTTCAGACTCTACATGCAAAGAGAAAGACAGATATCAACAACATCCAGAAACACTGCAGACTTCTCTGGACCAGAGCTCATCTGAGATGGACGGACGCAAAGAGGAAAAGTGTCCTGTGGTCTGACGAGTCCACATTTCAGATTGTTTTCACTAATCATGGACGTCGTGTCCTCCGGGCTGAAGAGGAAAAGGACCATCCAGATTGTTCCCAGCACTGACTTCAACAGACAGCAGCTGTGATGGTATGGACGGATTCAGAGAGACACATGCTGCCATCACTGACGTCTTCTTCAGAGACGTCCCTGATTATTTCAGAGAGACGATGCTGAGACACATTGTGGACGTGTTCCAACAGCGTGTCTTCATAGTAAAAGAGTTCAGGTCCTAGACTGACCTGGACCTGCAGTCCAGACCTGTCTCCCATTGAAAATGTGTGGTGCATTATGAAGCACAGAATAGGACAACAGAGACTGTGGACTGTTGAGCAGCTGAAGACGAATATCAAGAAAGAATGAGACAGAATTGACCTTTAAAACTTCAACAGTTAGTGTCTCAGTTCACAAACACTGACTGAGTGTTAGAAGAAAAGATGATGGATCACAGAGAGAAACAGGATCCTGAAACACAATGACTGGAGATTTACAACAAACATTCAAGTTGATCAGTTTGAACATTAAATATCTGGTCTTTCTCTCTTCAACATCCTTTTTGGAATTGTAGTTGCAGTGACTGCAAGTAATTACTGAAGTTCAGTAACTCGCTCTCTGGGTTAAGGATATGCAGTGTGAGATGATCTGTAGAGGAATTCCCAACACTGACTGTCTAATGGTTTGTGTGTCATCTGCTCATCATCTTCATTTGTGTGTTTATGTTGATCATGTGACCTCCCTACATCTTCTTCTGTTAACACCTCATTGGTCAGACACTCAGTGAACAAGTAAAATCTTAATTTCCTGACATGTGTCTCATAGAGCTCTCCCACAGTGACACCTTCATCCAGGTACGCTTCCTGAAAGTCGACGATGTCGTGACTGAACTCCTCCCACCTTCCCTTCCTCGATGTCTCGTTTGGGAAAAATATTGTTTTAGCAACTGACAGAATCTCAGTTTTTGTGGCTTTCTTGGAAATATCAACCAGCCTGGTCCCTCCACCGCTGCGTTTTCTCACTTGTTTCTTGTCATGAATCCACCCTAACTCTATTCTTCTTGTCATCTTTAAGGCCCTTTTATTATTTATCAGATGTGTCCTGATTGGCTTCATATAAGACTCGTCCTCCTCAGAATCTGGATCTTTGTGGTTGGTTTTTGTCTCCATCTTTCTTCGAAGTTTCTCAAATAAGGACAGTCTTTTTGGATCATCTCCACCCTCCACTGTTCGACCAGTCACATCACTGTACACTGGAATGTAAGCAGCAAGAGAGGCGTCATCTATATCTCTGGTTAACGAGGTGTCAATCTGTGATGAAAGAAAACATTAAGGGTTATCTGAAGTATAATATATCAGCATGACTGAATAACCAATACTGTTGATTTTTGGATTAAAATCCAGAATGGACTGTATGAATGAAGAGCATTTATAGCACGACATGCACCACTATTACAGAAACATTAGCAAATTATTAAACTCATAGTACAATAGCAGAACCTTGAAAATGACACAAATGAATGTGCAGAGACTTACACGATCCTGCTGTATGTTCTGGATGTTCTCCTCAGGAACACCTCGGTTCTGAAGATAAATTGACAGACCATCATCTGGTGGGAGGCGGGGCCCTATATGAATGAATTCAGACAAATTTAATACATCTTTCAAATCAGCTATAACAACAACATGACTGAAACAGTAGAGATGATTAGACTCAACAGGGGAAAAACACATTACAGGTCTATTCATGTACCTGTGAGTCACTGCACAAGAGGAAGACCATTTCTGAAAAATGTTAATTGCAAAAGTTCCATCACCTTTTCTTTTACAACTCTAATTCCAAAAAAGTTGGGACACCCTCAGCACACGAGGCGTCTGCTCCACTGACTGAGCCGCCAGGCCACCATCACTTTAAAAAGTTCAACAAGTAGTTTCCTCAGTTCCCAAATGCTGAGTGTTGTTAAAAGAAACGCTGATGTATCACAGTGATAAACATGCTCCTGTTCCAACAAACTGTATATTTACAAAAAACAATAAAGTTGATGAATTTGAACAGTAACTATCTTTCTTTTTGTACTGTTTGTACTCCGACCCTTAACTGCTTGTACCAATCACCCAGCCAGCTGTAACCAAGGTTACAAAAACTGACACTGGAAACATTCTCACTTGAGTCGAGCAGGCCACCTTCTAGGTCCAGAAAAGGGTGAGATGGTGACCTCTAATGGACGGTGTATGCCAATAAATGGGGTAAAAAGGTTTAAGTCAAGCAAGTCTTTGTACCGTTTTCAACTTAACTGACACATTTATTTATGTTTCACTCAATGTCCCCACTTTTTAAAAATTGTGTTGTTTCTACCTAAAACTAAGACACCAACCTTTATTGATCCTGCACTTGAAATCATACGGCACCGTTGGTGGGTTGGACTGATTAGCAGCAGCTGTAGGTGTACTCCATGTAGGAGACAGCTTCTCGCAGGATGCCAAACTATCTCATTTTTGCAGAAAAACAAGAGCAGAATTTTAATTTTTGCATGAAAACTTTTCTCATAATTCTGGGATAATCTTGTCATTTATTGAAGTGAATGTATTATGCTTCTATGTTGTATCATCTGAACCTTCTGAGGGTAAAAGTTGACAGTTTCAGCCTCACCTGCTGCTGCTCTCAGTGACATGCTGACAGCTCTCACAGTCAACTGAATCTTTTGTGTGAAGTCCCATGTGTGTCGTTAGATTTCCCTTTTGTGTGAATCTTTTTCCACAAATGGAACAACTGAATGGTTTCTCTCCAGTGTGTATTTTCATGTGAGTCACCAAGATGCTCTTCACACAGAAAGCTTTGTGGCAGACTGGGCAGGTGAATGGTTTTTCTCCAGTGTGACGTCTCATGTGCTCGATGAAGTGGCTGTGCCGATTAAAAAGTTTATTACAAACTGAGCAGCTGAATGGTTTCCCTTTTGCTTCTCTTTTTTCTGTGTGAATCCTCATGTGAGTCTGCACATTCACCTTTTGACTAAATCTTCTCCCACAAACAGAACAACTGAATGGTTTCTCCCCAGTGTGGATGTTCATGTGATTCACCAGGAAGGCCTTCAGGCGAAAAGCTTTGTGGCAGACTGAGCACCTGAATGGTTTCTCTTCTGTGTGAATCTTCATGTGTCTCACAGCAGCACCTGTATGTCGAAAACATTTCTTACAAACTAAACAGCTGAATGGTTTTTCTCCTGTGTGACGAGTCATGTGACGGATTAAATTGTCCTCCTGAGAAAATCCTTTATAACAAACTGAGCATCTGAATGGTTTCTCATCAGTGGGACATCCATCACTGACAAGGATGTCATTATTTCTCAGAGAGTTTAAACCTGACTGAGCTTCTCTGGTTGCCTCCCAGTCACCATCACTGACATCAGTCTCAGAAGAGTCTCCAGTCTTGTCTTCAGTATCTGGTGTTAAATGTGAACCTTGGCAGTCTGTAAGTCTGCACTCAGTCTGTCCACCACAATCCTCTCCATCAGCTTCTATTCCCATCTGTCCAATCTGTGGTTGGTGAAGCTTTGAGGACTGAGGTTCTATGGTTTCCTCCCAGTCATCATCACTGACATCAGTCTCAGAAGAGTCCAGAGAACTGTCCTCACTAACCGTTTGTAAATGTCTATCTGGATGTGAGTTCCTGTCTGGTTCTGGTCCTCCACAGTCCTCTCCATTAGCTTCTGTTTGTGAGGACTGAGGTTTCTCTTCATCATCATCTTCACTCTTCACAGGCACAGGAGTGAATGTGAACTTGGTGAGATCAACTTCATCCAGTCTTTGAAGCTGCTCTTCCTCCTGACTGGTCCAGACTTCCTCCTGTTCCTCTTTAATGTGTCGGGGCTCTGGGTCCTCCTGGTCCGGACTGGGGCTCCGCTCCTGCTGCTGCTCAGTGGAAACCTCTTCTTTAATCACCAACAGTTGCTGGACGTCTGCAGGAAACCCTAAAATACATAAACATAATGACAAAAGTGGCTGTTTAGTGACCATTGCTCCAACTCAATTTGTATGATTTTAGAAATGTTGCAGTTTAATGCCAGCTCCTACAGTCCAAGTAAAAAATATCTGTGATGTAAATCCAAAGCTTACATGTGAGTTATGGTATGTTCCGACCATCAAGCTGGAAAAAAAACAGCTCTTTGGCCCCTGCAGACTGTTCTGTCCATTAACATTTATCAATAAAGATTTGTTTTAAAGCTCTGAGGTAGACTGAGGTTGGTTTGCTAGCAATAATGCTAACAAGACAGAATTGTGCTACTGTGATCATCCATCTCGTCCTGTTTGCCCAAACTTCTAAGAAGGAATATGTCAGTTTATCTGGACTCTCAGGTCGTGAGGAACATGACATGTCAGGTCGCCATGGAAACAGATGCTCAGGTACAGTGGAGAATCAAAGGCTCTGACCTCAGGAAGCAACTTGTGGTTCTGCTTCAACTGTTGATATTTTAGAGTGTTAATATTGGGATTCTTGATGTTTTGTAGCATTGATACTAAGGTTCTTGATAATATTGTATTTTAAAATGATATTTTGATACATATTTAGCCTTTAATAAATCGTATCCTGTGATTTGAAAATTGCAGTCAACCATATTGCAATTTCAATCAAGTTTCTATTAATTGTTCAGCCTTAGCAATATCCAAATCACAGAAACAGAAGTAAATTGCTGTTTTTTTTAAAGGACAAATGTGAGAAAACGTCATTATATTAAAATGAAGTCCTGTAGTGGTGCAGAAACTAAAAGTCTTGTTCTCCACATGAAAGGAAACATCTTTGTTCAGTTCAGATTCCAACAAAAATCACATCATCATTATTTAATTTTATTTTTTCAGTAAAAATGAAAATTGTGATGCAAAAATTATCATTCCCACTGATCATATCACCAACCACAATTTCACTCAAAATAATCACAATATTACTTAACCGTATCGTTCAGCCCTAATCAGAGACAATAAATTATCATCTGATTCTGTGAAATGTATAGTATTTATTATTCCAGTGACGTCAGTTAGATTTGGTCCAATCAGAGATGTGGAATAAATCAAGTGTTCATAAACTACAGGTAACATCAGCTGTGAGATTATTGGTTATCAGTATCTCCCATGAGAAACAAGTAATTATTGGTTATCATATCGGCTGTATATTCCCCGATTCTCCCCTTGTAGTAATGGTCTGATCGATCAGTGATCAGAGCTGATCGATCAGTGATCAGTGAGTGAGTGTGGGTCCAAACCTGCTCTGTGTAACCGAAGTTGAGGGTTGAAAACAGCGTCCAGTAGTCTCCGTTGTCTCTCGTTCTCCTCTTTTGAACGACAAAGTGTCTCCTCGTACTCTGCTATCGTTCTTTCAAACAGACCAAATATGTCTTCAGCAGCCGCAGTTAGTCGCTGCTTCACCAACGCTCTCAACATCTGGACTGTAGACATTTTCACACACACACACACACACACACACACACACACACACACACACACACACACACACACACACACACACACACACACCGAGACTCTGACACACGATACACACTCACACGGAGACACTCATCATGTTAGACACACATCGAGACAAAGATAAACACACCGGGCGCCATCTTGTCTAAAATGTTGTAAAGTCAACAGCAACAAGGTCACAACTTCCTCCTCAGGCTTCATGATGTTTAGAATTAGTAGATTCACACTTCGATGTGTCGGATTATATTTTATTCTCATAGTGGACACAGTTATAATATCATTTCTTAAATTTCAGAAAATATTTCAGTGTAATCAAACAACACAGGAAGGTTATCACTGCGACTTTTATTTTGAAAGTCTACCTCCGGTTGCAGACGGGAGACATTTGACTTGGAGAATTGTTCACGGGTCGTGTTTAGAAGGTAACCCCAGACGTGAGAAAGATCTCGCGAGAGTTGATGATTTACAGTCAATCCTGATCTCTGTGTGACTCTAACAGGAGTTTCGTGTCTGTGAAGCCGCTCGGTTCGGAACAAAAGCGACAGAACCTTATAAAACATCAACACTTTTTACAACGAAAACAATGACGACACAGCGATTACAAATCTCGCGAGAGTTCCACAGATGAAGGGTTCCCTTGTAGAACCGACCCTGTTAGCAGAGTGAACCGTTAGCTGAGCGTAAAGAACGACAGGAGAACCATCACAGCTGAGTTCTTTTATAGAACCGAGATGGAACGACCCTGCGAGCTGCTGGATGTGGTTTACAAACCGGAACTGAAGCTCAGAACCACAGGTCTGTTTCTCGTGCTCTGCTAACCATGCTAAGCTAACGCTAGCAGCTAGCCGCAGATAGCTGGTATCTGTCAGATGACTCAGTTTAACAGCTTTCACTCTCGAGCTAACGTTAGCTTAGCAACATTAGCTAAAGGCAGCCTTTGGGATCAACTCAAGTTTTCTGTCATCAACAGGCTAGCTCACCTTTGACCCCGTTGTGTCACCATGGTGACAGGTCAGCTCACCATGGTAACCTCGGCAAACAATAGTCCAGAGGTGGATCAGTCAATTTTAAGTAAATTAATTCTGATAAACAAATAATCAATACAGTAATTATTGAAACAAAGCTGTTTGTTTTTGTTCTGTTTTTTTAAAATTATATTTGATAAATAATGGATCAATATAAATGAGGTTAAACATGATCAATATGGTTGTTAGTTGGGCGATTACTCATTTTGTATCTGGACAGAGATTTTTTTATTTTCACTCAAATGTGACGTTTCACCGCCAGACGTCCAGAGTTGAGTTTTATTATTTCACAGCTCCGTTCATAAACAACACAGAACGTAAAGAAGAATAAAATAAAATAGGACAGAAATAGAATAATTCACTTCAACTTTATTTTACTCTGAACATTTTTTGTCACTACTGAGAGTCAAGAACTAAAAAGAGGAACTGTTGGGAACTGAAGTTCCACTATTATCAGTTTTAATGCTTATGGTACCAAGCCTCAGTTCCAGGGTTCTGTCAGTGTGACTCACAAAAATATTATTAAAATCATATAAAATATAATCAAATACAACATCTAAATCACAGAGGCTGCAGTTTTTCTCGTAAAAATAAAATGTTTGACAGATAGCATCATAATGAAGTTCTGTGGAACTGTAGGGATGATTATTACGATTATTATGAATTATTACATGATTTTGTTAAATCCTCGATTCTGATTGGTCGGTTACAGCAGTCTAAGGTCTGTTGCTATGGACACAGTTCTGACCATAGACTGTGGAGGAGCAATAAAATCATTTCAAAATTAATAATTTGCGTCAAATTATTTATATATTTTGGACACAACCAGGTAGTCAGCAGAAACCATAAAATCATTGTGTGCCAAATATTTATTTATTTATTTTTTTTGTTTGTTTGTTTGTTTGTTTTTTGGTAAGTAACCGTGTCATAAGCAGGATGATGTTCAGTGAGCAGGTGATTATTGATCACTGTACGTTATCGGTGACGTACTGAAGCGCTGCAGAGACGTCCTGACAGATTGAAAGACTGAAAGATTCAGAGAAAAAGTTTCATTATGATTATTTTGACTGATATTGTGATGTGATTTGTGATATTCGAGGTAATGTGCATCTTATACGTCATTATTCTTATGTGGATTTAAAAACATGTTAAGTTTTTAAAAGAGTTTTTTTTTAAGTCTGTGTCTGATGTGAAGGACAGGACGTCTCTGTCTCACCACATCCATTCATCTAAACATTTAAAGACACATTTTGACATTAACAAATATTTCACCTCCTGAGATTTGATTAATTCAATTACTTATGTGATTAATTCAGACACTAACAAACATCAAATCAAGATTTTAAATGATCGTTTTTTTGAGTTAAAACAAAAATTGTGATCCATAAATTATTGTTCTCACCAACTGTGAATCAATCATCCATCAAAATGACTGGATATAATATGTGTTTTTTACCACTTTGTGCAGCTGTAGTTTGATCCTTTAGAACAGCGTTTCTCATCGTGTGGGTTGCGGCCCCCTGGTGGGCCGTGAATAAATAAAGACAAACATGTTGAACCCTCAGTTTCAGGTGTCCCTGTGTCCTGAGGCTGTCAGTCCTCCTCTGGGTTCCTGAGCTGTCTTCAGAATTAAAGGCACAAAAAGCAAGTTTCAACTGAATACAGTTCCATAATTTTTTTGAATGATTTTTTATAAACTAATCAAAAGGAATAAAATGAAGTCATAGGATTGGAATTATGTGTTTTTCTTCATTTCTCTGGTCTGATCCTGTTTATCAAGTGTTAGTCTGTATTTGTTGACCTGCTTCAAGAACACTGAACGTTTCTTGTATCTTGTCATTGGTTTGATGAGTCATGTGGGATTAAAGGTTTGAGCTGCAGATGATTTTCAGATTTAAAATCGGGACGTGGCGTTCTCTAGTTTAGCTGCTGTAGAAGGTTCTCGAGGTTCCTCAGGAAGTTTCAGTGGTCCGTACGGTTATGACTAAGTTTTAGGAATCCCAGTGGGGTAGTAACTGATCTCTGAGCTGTGGACAAAACAAGACATTTGAGTACGTCATCTTGGACTTTGATCAACATTGTCTGAAATTTTATGGAGCAAACAACTGATTGATTAAGTGAAAAAAATTGATTACCAGATTGATCGCTGTAGATCCGTGCACTCCACCTGTTTTCACATGTTTGAACCTATTTTTCAATTGACAAGATTAATTTTTCACCATTTTCTGGTATTGTATGATTTCAAGTATTGTTTTCTGATGTCTGTGTGTTTAATGTTCTCTGCGGTGTGTTTAGCAGCTGTTGGTTCTGGTACTTGGACGTTCTAGTGGCCATTGAGGAGGTTTGTGGGGTTCTTAAGTTTCATTGAGGTTCGTTTAAAGACATCTTTTGGGAGGTTCTCATGGTCATTGCAGAGGTCCTAGGGGACCTTCAGGAGGTTCTAGTTTTACTGAAGGAGGTTCTAGCTGTCAGTGTGATCCTTTACAAGGTTCTAGGTGTTCCTTAGGAATAGGGCTGGGTGTCCTTTGAGTGTTATTGATTGCTCTTCTTATGAATTCCCAGTTTTGATTTCAACATGTTAAAAAAAGAGGTGAAATACTGAGATACTTGAAGGTAGGCCTACTTTCCTTTACAATGTTCTTGGGGTCATAAAAGAGGTTCTGGGGGCCCTCGGGAAAGGGTTCTAGTGGTCCATTTTTCAGAACTGCGATGTAGATTTAATTTCATTCTTTCCTGATGTTTGTGTGTGTTTTTTGTTCTCTGCAGACGACCAGCAGCTGTTGGTGGGTAAGGATGAGGTTCTCCCTGAACAGTGGAACCCCAGTGTGGATCAGGAAGACCCAGAGTGCCAACACATTAAAGAGGAACAGGAGGAACTCTGGACTGGTCAAGACGGAGAACAGCTTCATATCACCACATTCACATTCACTCCAGTTCCTGTAAAGAGTGAAGAAGAAGATGATGATGATGATGAAGGTTCAGGTGGGAACAACATGGATGTCTTAATTTAACAGATTCTCAGGGGAGAACAGGGGAACAAAAGTGAAGGTTCACATGAAGAACCTGGTCTATTTATTAAGGGTACAAAATGTTCAATTAAACGCTCATAAAAAGTAAAACTGAGAACTTCACTTTGTCTTCCATGTGGCTTTAAGGGTCGTGGAGAAGGTTCTAGTGCTGTAAGGGAAGTTCTACAGGTCATTTAGCTGGTTCTAGTGGTACTTCACCTTGTTTCTTGGGGGATTCGGGTGGTTCAAGTGGTTCTTCAGGTATTACTTGTAGTCATTACGGACATTTCAGTGGTCCTTTAGGTGGTTCTGCTGTCAGAAGTTTTAGTGGTTATAGAAGAGGTTCTAGAATTCAAGGGAAAGAACTTCCTTATAGCACCATGGGAACAAAGGGAATCTCAAACTGGGGATGGTTGTGTTGGGCTGTTATTATTCAAGGGGATATTTAAGGGATCTTTTTTGAAGTTCTTGTTAGTTAGGTGCCTCTGAAGGTCCTTGAGGAGGTTCTCTTGGTCCTTCAGGTTGATCTAGTTGTCCTATATAAGACTGTAAAGGTTCTTTAGATAATAATAATGATAATAATAATTATTATTATTATTATTTTCTGTAACCGCTTATTCGCAGGAGGTGGAGTCTATCCCAGCTGACATTGGGTGAGAGGCGGGGTTCACCCTGGACGAGTCGCCAGTTCATCACAGGACTGACACACAGAGACAGACGACCACTCACACTCACATTCACACCTACAGACAATTTAGAGTCACCAATTAACCTGCATGCATGTCTTTGGACTGTGGGAGGAAGCCGGAGAACCCGGAGAGAACCCACGCAGACACGGGGAGAACATGCAAACTCCACACAGAAAGGGGGATCAAACTCAGGACCTTCTTGCTGTGAGGCGGCAGTGCTGACCACTGCACCACCGTGACGCCCTGGAAATAACATGACACTAAGAATAAATGAAAATAAAGAGGGCGGAGTTACAGAGACGTAACATGATGTTGTCAAATCAATGTAAATAATTAAGGAATGGAATAAGACAACATCATGTAATGTCAATATAAATAAATATAAATAAAAAGATAAAAATTAAAAAGATGAGGGGTCCTGATGGAGAAAACAAGGTCATCTTTAGATTTAAGACTCGACTTTGAAACAGTTAGGACGGCCCCGCCCAAGGATCTAAGACTGCATACTGGCTCAGAAGGGGTTAACATTCAGCTCTGTAGCTAGGGGCCAGACCCAGACGGGCTTTAAAAGTATCAGTAAAATCTTAAAATCAATTATAAAATGTGCAGGAAGCCAATGGAGGGAAACCAGGACTGGAGTGATGTGGTCTGTTAAAATCAGTCAGATCAGGTTTGTCAAACTCAATCACAGAAGAGGCCAAACTTTAAAACACAGTCTAAATCGTGGGCCAAACACGATTAACATTTATTGAACAGTCTAAAACTGAACAGCCAGACTGCAACAACTTTTTCCTCCATAGAATAAGTACAATTTAAAATATTCTTTTCTTCAACAATAACATAAAGCAAAATGAAAATATCAGCAACAGTATTTTTGCTGAGGCTTACATTTGAAAATGCTTTTTGTCTGGACACAAGACGTCGCACACTTTAATCACGCAGCATTTCAAAAACTCTCCCTCCGTAAATGGCCGGGCTGATTTGACTGATTTGGCTGATTTGACTGATTTGACTGATTTGGCTGATCTGGTTTTCTCTTCTGCCACTACAAAACTTTCACAGCAGCTTCACTTTGTGATTTTGCTTTTGTGAACATTTCCTGTTGTGACACCAGACTCTTTTTAAACTCTTCTGTAGCTTCTGCTGTGTCCAGGTTTTTGTACTTGTCCTGATGTTATGTCTCATAGTTACATCTTATGTTATATTCTTTAATTACGGCCTCATTAGATTCATAAACAAGGCACACAAGTTTGCTTTCGATGTCAACAAACTGATTCTCTGCCACCTGCTTTGAAAGTCCCTGTTTTCAAAGTCCACTTTTTGTTTTGCCTTTAATTTGGGGGTTTAGCTGAAGTGTCACTGTAAAAGCGCTGACCAATGGATTCATCCGCTGACCACTAATCAGTGTGTCATTAAAGCAGCGGGAGGAGGGGTTCATGCACAGGTCTTGATTTGCATGGCAGCTGTTGCAGTGCATTGTGGGATTTGTAGTATGAGTGGTGGGACTGCTATTTACCAGCGGGCCATTCATAATAGACACGTGAAATTATCTCGCAGGCCGTATATAATTGTATCGTGGGCCGGATGTGGCCCGCCTTGAGTTTGACGTGTGTGTGCCAGATAGATATGATCAAGGTCACTAAGGAGGTTTGAGTGTTCCATCAGGAGATTTTCTAAGGTATATTTCTTGACAGAAATTCCAGTGGTCAGAGGTTCTAAGGATCCTTCCGTTGGTTGTAGTGGTCCTTTCAGCAGTTCTTTGGGGTCATTGAGGTGGTCCTAAGGTCTTCAGGTGGGTTGACTGGTTCTTTAGGATGTTCTGAGTATTTAGAAGGTTTTAGTGGTTCTTTGTGTGGTGCTTGTGGTCATTGGGTTGATGGATTTTTGTCTCCTTGAGAAAGTTGTATGGCTTTTGTCTTATTGGTCAATGGGGTGGTTCTCTGGTTCATGAGGGAGGCTCTTGTGGTTAAGGGCCCTTGAGAACACCTTTGGTAGATTTTGCAGAGACATGCAGGGCAATGTTCATCACCACCATCATTAAATGTGGGACAATTCAACATTTTCAACCTTTTTTGTTCCTGCTCGAATTCAACAATGACTAAAACATGACTGACCAGTTGGACTCTCTCTGTGTCTTCCCGTTTCACTGTATCCTGCAGATGTCCAGCAGCTGTTGGTGAATAAAGAAGAGGTTCCCCCTGAGCAGCAGCAGGACTGGAGCTCCGATCTGGACCAGGAGGACCCAGAGCCCCCACACATTAAAGAGGAGCAGGAGGAAGTCTGGACCACTCAGTCAGAATCAGTCTGGAACTCAGATCCAGTCAGACATTTACAACCTGATCCTGAACACAGGATGCCAGACTGTTCAGAGCTGAAGTCTGAGGTCAGTGATGATGACTCAGCAGAGAACAGAGAACCTCAGTCGGTGTTAGATTCTCTGAACATTATTGAAGTCAGTGACACAAGGTGTAAAACTGGCAGGAAGACCTACAGCTGCTCTGAGTGCGGGAAGATATTTGGCCGCAGTCCACACCTGAAGATCCACATGAGGACACACACCGGAGAGAAACCGTTCAGCTGTCCCTTCTGTGGGAAGAGTTTCACACAGAAGGTCAACCTGACGTACCACATGTCTGTCCACACCGGAGAGAAACGCTTCAGCTGTCGATTCTGTGACAAAAGATTCACCTGGTATACTCAGCTGAAGAGTCATCAGTGTGTGTGTGAGTCCTCACAGTTTCATCAGAGTCAGACCGAGGGCAGCAGAGACACGGAGAGTGGAGAGAAGTCCTTTAGCTGCTCTGAGTGTGGAAAAACATTCACCCGCAAGGACAACCTGAACATCCACCTGAGGATCCACACCGGAGAGAGACCATTCAGCTGCTCCATATGTGGGAAGAGCTTCAAACATGGAGGACACCTGACGCAACACATGTCTGTCCACTCCAAGGAGAACAGGTTCAGATGCAGAGTCTGTGACAAAAGGTTCACCTGGCTCTATCAGCTCAAAAGACACAAGTGTGGAGGTGAGTCCTCACAGTGTCATGAATTCTGGACCAATCAGGGGGGAGAACAGCTTCCAGTCGGTTCTGATGAAGAGAAACCTCAGTCCTCACAGCTTCATCATAGACACACTGATGGAGAGGACAAGGCTGAGGACTCGTCTGAACTGAAGGTTGAAGTCAGTGATAATGATCGGACTAGAGAACCTCCATCAGGTATAAACGTTCTCACAGGTAAAAAATCCTTCAGCTGCTCTGAATGTGGGAAGATCTTCGGCCGTAAGGAACATCTGCAGACACATGTGAGGATTCATACGGGCGAGAGACCGTTCAGCTGTTCTGACTGTGGGAAAACATTCGGCTGTAAGAGGTCCCTGCTGGGTCACATGACCAGTCACACCGGGGAGAAACCGTTCAGCTGCTCTCAGTGTGGGAAGAGATTTGGCCGGATGGTGAATCTGAAGACACATGAGAGACTTCACACTGGAGAACGTCCATTCAGCTGCCCATTCTGTGGGAAAGGCTTCACACAGAAGGTTCACATGACCCAACACATGGCCGTCCACACCGGAGAGAAACAGTTCAGCTGCTCCGTCTGTGAAAAGAAGTTCACCTGGCTCTCGGGATTCAGACGACACAAGTGCGGCAGCGAGCAGCTGGAGCTCGATGACAGCCAGACCGAGGAAAACATGGAGGTGGAACCAGGTGAGAAACCATTCCGCTGCCGTCAATGTGGGAACAGATTCAATCACAAACACAACCTGAAGGCTCACATGAGGATTCACACTGGAGAGAGACCTTTCAGCTGCTCTGTGTGTGGGAAAGGCTTCACGGCTAGTGGAGCTCTGAAGAAACACCTGAGGACTCATTCAGGAGAGAAACCATTCAGCTGCTCTGTCTGCGGTGTCAGATTCACTCAGGGTGGGAACCTGAAGCGACACATGGCTCAGCACATGGGTGAGACACAAGAGAAACCGTTCAGTTGCTCTGTCTGTGGAAAAAGCTTCACACAGGTGTCAAACATGAAGAGACACATGACACAACATACAGTGACTGAAACAACGCAGTCACATGACATTGTGGTCAGTTCAGATCAGCAGGAAGAGACTGCCAGACTATAGACAGACACTGACTGCAGATCATCTGACAGCTGAGAGGACAAATATATCCTCTGTCTACCAGGTTCTACTGTGTCAGAGATAGATTTAGTTTTTGCTTCAGTAACAGAATGTTTACAATTGTTTATGTCACAGTTTGATCAATAGCACGGTCACATGGTCATGTTGGAGGTTCTGGGATGTAAACAACAGAATAGATTACGCACTGAACAATTGATATAAATTTTATTCAAATCAGAATATATTTTCAAATCACAGGAGGTAAAATATTTGTCAAAAATGGGTCAAAATACCATTTTAAATTAAATATTGTGGCGCTGCAGAGACGTCCAGACCTACACATCAGGTTCTACAGACTTAAGAAAATGCATTTTTTGGGTACAGATCCTTCAAATATCACATGATCATTGTAATATTTTTAAATGAAAGTGAGAATAATGATGTAAAGATCATCATTCTGTTTAACTGACAATCACAATCAAAATAATAGCGATTAGATATTTTTTCAAAATTGCTGTTGAATATTTAATTGAAGCCAACTTTAGAATGCCTAAACTGGTAGTTTTCAAACGTTTTGCTCCCAAGTCTCACCAAAGGACAAGACAAAGTCTCAAGTCACACCTGTCTTCATATCTATGTAAACTAACCTCTACAACCAAACTAACCAACGGAGTGCATGTTGGGGAAAAACAGGCAGCAGTCGCAGGCTTTGGTGTGTCACACTTGAATGATTCCCACCATCCAGAAACAAAGCAAAGGGCCGCAAGTGGGAATTGAACCGGCAGCTGCCGCAGAGGATTGACGGCCTCAGCACAGCAAATCCTTTCTGACAGGAAGTCTGTAAGGCAAACTAATCCTACTCACCTTCACTGTCCGGCAGCTGTTCAGTCACACAGCAGAGGTCACACAGATGCTACAACCAGAGCTGCAATGATTAACTGCTTATTAATTGATTATTAAATTAATCACCAACTATTTAAGTAATAATCAATTAATCAGTTTGAGTCATTTTGAAATAAAGTCTATTTGATTTCAGCTTCTTAAATGTGAATATTTTCTGTTTTCTTTACTCCTCTCTGACAGTAAACTGATGATCTTTGAGTTGAGTTGATGCATTTTTCATGATTTTATGGACCAAACAACTTATCAGTTAATGGAGAAAATGATCGACAGATTGATTGATAGATTAATGAATCAGTCATTTTGTGGAAAATCCCCCAAGCTCTCTCTACCTGATTCCCTCTAACTGGATGGGTGGAGCCCAGACGCTGTAAAGCAGCCAGGTCACATGAGTCCATCCTTTTCCTCTGGAGAACAAAGGAGCATGTGGATGCCTCAGTCTTCTGTTGAAATGTTTGAACTGAGTACACGACATGTGAGTTACTTTGATTTGAATGCATTTAAAAAGAAGTGAGTTGAGTTGAGTTGATTACAATTCAGGTTTCTGTGACGATTAGTTTTCTGTGATGCTTATTTCTAGCTTCTTAGGTTTATGGTGTTTATCTTTGAAGTTAAATGAATGAATTTTGTATTATTAATTGTGTTAAGGAGGAATTATGTGTAGTTTAATATTCTTTATTCTTTTCCCTTCTGTTGTCAGATGAAACCGGCTCAAACAACCTTATAATAAAAAGAGTCAAGTGGAACCTCCTGTATGTGCTCATCTGTCCTAACCGATACACCATTGAGTTGAATTAGATCCTTAAACCAGAGCATCCTAAGCCCTAAATATTCTTCGTAGCCCTTCGAGCCGGAGCAGATCAATTCAATGGACAAGCACAACCACAGAGACGGTTAGTACGTCCTCACAAACCACCCAGTTATCTGGCAGACCACCGGACATCACTACCACGTGGGCTTAGAGAAGCTAAACCTGCTACTCATCAATCATCAAAGCCTCCTGCCAACCCTCAACCTTCAGAGCCTCTAGATGGAGCTAACAAGGCTCAAGCACCTTCAGCTGGGAAAGGCCTACCTGCTGAGAAAAGCTCAACTTCAGGTGTACAACTCGCTCCACCTCCCAAACTTTCCACCACGACTGAGGAACAAGAATTAAAGGGAGAAACAGCAACTATGGGTATGGAAGTTATGAAAGGAGACATAGAACAACTTAAAGGCCTCATCTTGAAGGAGGCGGCGCAGGCTCTTGGGGAGAGGGTCGAGAGACAGTTTTATTCTGCTTCATCCAACTCTTCTCATTCTTCTTGTTCATCAGCCCATGACTGCCCCGATCACTCCCCAGAACCCCGCGTACAACAGAATCCTCCCCCTATAGTTAAGGAATTTCAGGACAAGCTATGTGAGCATAACATTCCCCTGGGTAATGACCACAAGTTCCACCATCCTGGCCCAGAGAGTTTTTGCCAGCCTCAAGAGGAACTATTGGATCTTGATAGGGAGACAAGCAGTGAGGAAACACCAGCATTCTGGTAAGAAATGTAAAGCAAAACCACCGGTCCCTCGGATGGCTGACTTACCTCCATCTCGCCTGTGTTTAGTCAAGCCTCCTTTCTGGTCTACTGGGATGGACTGCTTCGGTCCTGTCTTCATTAAAGTTGGCCGCAGACAAGAGAAGAGGTTTGGGAATTCTCTTCAAATGCCTTATCACATGCTGTGTCTATACAGAGCTTCTGACCAGTCTGGACACTGACAGCTTCCTTATGTCTTTCCACCTCTTTGTTGCTTGGCGTGGAATCCCCTTTGAGGTCAATTTCTGACCATGGTACTAACTTTACTGGAGGCAAGAGAGAGTTACAGAGAACCTTCGGCCAGTTGACCCCTGCCTTTCAGGAACATCTAGTGAAATACAAAGTTCTTGAGAAACCCTCCACATGCTCCACACTTCGGGGGAACCTGGGAAAGGGAGGTCGAGAGCTTGGGCATGAGCCTGTGTACCCGCTTCAGGCGTGTGGACGAGGATCAGGTCTGAGAGGCTACAGCTGACATTTAGACTAAAAACATGGTGTAAATGGCGTCTTTTTGGGTCAAATTTTAATGTCGCGGCTTACAGACACTTGGATTAAACCACACGAGCAGCATGGAGATATTTTGGGGTTTTTTTGTGTTATTTTTTTACATTTTGCCGTTCACTTCAGTTGTTCTGGATTTGTCTGCAGTTCAGTTTTCTGCTGAAGCTCCAGGAGAGTTTTATGAACTGGAGATCTTCATCATCCTCACATCAGAACAGGAGGAAGGAGACACTGAGGGAAAGTTCATTTTTGGGTGAACTATTGCTATAAACATTAACAGTGTAAACAAATCTCATTCTCAGTCAGTCTCAGATGCACACATTATTTATTGATTATTGAATTAATCAATAAATCAAATACTTTGATAATTGCTTTATTAGTTTGAGTCATTTTTTAAATTAAAAAAGTCCAAATTCTCTGATTTCAGTTTCTTAAATGTGAATATTTTCTGGTTTCTTTCCTCTCTGACAGTAAACTGAAAATCTTTGAGTTGTGGACAAAACAAGACATTTAAAGACGTCATCTTGGACTTTGATCAGTATTTTCTTTTATGGACCAAATAACTAATTGGATAGTGGAGGAAATGATCAACAGATTGACTGATAATAAAATTAATTGTTAGAGGAAAGATTTTGAAAATATGTCAACAGGTCAGTGGTCGAAAAACTGTTTCAAAGGTGGAGGACATGGACGCATGTGTTACAGCTAAACAAAAATCAATCAATACTGTCTGTGTATCAGCTGATATGGACTGCTGATGATCAAATGATCGGGGAACATCCCTTCTGTCTGATGTAAAAACATCATGAATTCAGCTGAGAATGTTTTTTTTAGTCAAACACCAACATGAACTCTTCACTTCACAATAGGAAACCTTTAAAACTCTTCAGTGACATCCCATCATCCTCTGCTGTTTTGGTAACACGGTCACACAGGAAGTGGAGCGGCTTGTCAATGGTTCGATCGCCACCTACATCAGTCAGTTTGAACTCTGTGGTGTGAGTGTGTGACAGGGTGTGTAGTTCATCACCATGACAATCAGGTTAGTCAGCATCATCAGTGTGTTAGAAGTTATGAGGATGAATGTAAATGAACTAATGAAATTCATTCACTCATACGTAAATTAAAATAAAGTTTATAACTTTACAGAACAGATTAAAAACAATCAGTGAAACTGAACCGTGTTCTCTGAGTCACCTGTTGTTAAATATAATCAACACGAAAATGAAAATGTTTCATAAAGTCCCTTTAATAAAAATTATAAATGCAATCTTTTTTGTTTTATTTATTTATTTATTTTAGAAAAATCTTCACGCACAGTAATACAGATGGCTACACACGTCCTGAAAGAGGAGAGAATATGTGTGTGTGTGTGTGTGTGTGTGTGCCATAAATATCTGGATTCTCTGTAAAATTAATTCATTATCTTAATAAAAGTGCACACAGACCAAAACAAGACATTTGAGGACGTCCTCTTGGACTTTGATCAACATTTTCTGACATTTGCCAGGTTGATGACCAGCTGAAAAATAGGTCCAAACATGTGAAAACAGGTACGTTATGATTTTGTTTGGACCTATTTTTCAATTGACAAGATTGTGACAGGATCAATTTTTCACCATTTTTAAAATGCTTAAATTGTTTGAAGTTGTGAATAAAACAATCACATTTCATAATTTACAGAAAGTTCTCATGAATGACTGAGAGTTATTATATTTTATTGTATTATCACTTCTTTTTATACACATTATATAATTTATTCCAGTATTTTAACTTCTTTGTGTCTCTTGTCTGATATTTTTTCTTTGTTTGTGGTTTTTTTTGCTGCAGCAGCTGGTTTGTTGTTTGTGGTTGCAGTTGTCTCGTGTATCCAGCAGAGGACGCTGCTCTCCTCACAGCAGTTTGAGTCAGTGAAACACACAGGCTCACCTGTGATTGATTTAATGATTCTTCTGGAAAATCGATATTTGATTTGATCACTTTTTACTTTTTATTGATTCATTTTGGAAAAAAAGACCAAAAAACTGTCAGGACCTTTATTCCGAAGGAATGTTTTCATGATGTGATAGAAAAACTGATAAATATATCGGCTCATTGATTGATTTATTGATTGATCATTAGTTAAGCTGTTTGTTTTTCTCTGTGCCTGCGACCTCTACGTTTAGCTCCACCAGCAGATTAACCCACACACCCCGTGACCGACCAGCTGATCTTTGTTGTGCGTGATGACGTCAGGTCGTTGTCCCGCCTCTTCGCCGTCCTCAGCCTATGGAGGATTTAATTGTTTTCTCCTCCTCTGCTGCTGCGTCCATTATCAGTGAGGAGCCGCAGCGGGACACCGCGACACCGCAGGCCGAGCAACAGGCCCGACACCCGGGCAGCAGGATGACGAGCACCGCGGGAAGGGAGAACCGACCCGAGCCGCTGACCGTGAGTCACCCCGGAGGAGGCGACATGAGCGCGGAGTGAAGAGCCGACAGAAGCCGCTGCGGAGCGTCGGTGAGAGGGGAGGGATGGAGGGTTGGAGGGAGGAGGTGCAGACGGAGGTGTGGAGGTGATAAACAGGTGGATGTATGGAACCTCCGCCGGAGGGTGGAGGTGCAGACTCAGCGGCTCTCTGACCGCTGCGTGTCCGCTCCTCGACACTGCAGCGTGGCCACAGGGTCCACAGAGACCCGCTGATCCACCTGGAGCTGCTGGACAGAATAATATGAACAGCTGCAGTTGTGTGGCCTTCATCATCATCATCATCGTCATCGTCACCAACATCATCATCATCATCATCATCATCAGTCTGATCAGCAGGCTGCGGGCTGATCAATCATGTCAGACATGTTTTTAATCAATACATTGATTATCAGTCTGTAACACTGGCTGTATGACTGGTGATACTGTAGTACAGTGGTTCTCAACCTGAGGGTTGGGGCCCCCAAGGAGAATGTGATATAATTTCTGGGGGTCTCCAGATGTTTGAGGAGAATAAAATAAAATATTAGACAGAAGGAAGCAGCTGTCAGAGATGAGACAACGTTAAAGACGTCCAACATGAGCTGAGGACGGACTGTCTAAAATATACAGAAACACAGCTGAGGACAGACACTGACAAGACAGAGACTGAGAGGACAAACGCTGTGAGGACAGACACACGTTTACTGTGTTTTCATGTTGGGAGACGTTCAAATGTTCCAACTGGACGTGTCAACTCAACTGGTGACTGATGATGTCTTCATGCAGGTGTGTATGTGTGTACAGATGTGGAGGTGTGTGTGTGCACAGGTGTGCAGGTGTGTGTGTGCAGGTGTGTGTGCAGGTGTGTGTGTACAGATGTGGAGGTGTGTGTGTGCGCAGGTGTGCAGGTGTGTGTGTGTAGGTGTGTGTGTACAGGTGTGTGTGTGTAGGTGTGTGTGTGTACAGGTGTGTGTAGGTGTGTGTGTGTAGGTGTGTGTGTACAGGTGTGTGTAGGTGTGTGTGTGTGTACAGGTGTGTGTAGGTGTGCGTGTGTAGGTGTGTGTGTGTGTGTACAGGTGTGTGTAGGTGTGTGTGTACATGTGTGTGTAGGTGTGTGTGTGTGTACAGGTGTGTGTAGGTGTGTGTGTGTGTACAGGTGTGTGTAGGTGTGCGTGTGTAGGTGTGTGTGTGTACAGGTGTGTGTGTGCAGGTGTGTGTAGGTGTGTGTGTGCAGGTGTGTGTAGGTGTGTGTGTGCAGGTGTGTGTAGGTGTGTGTGTGTGCAGGTGTGTGTAGGTGTGTGTGTGCAGCACAGTCTCTGGCTGAATCTAACTTTCTCACAAAGGATCTGATGTCTTGTCTCACTGTGGAGGACGAGACTCTCACAGACCTGGAGGGGGCGGAGTTTATCGTGCTGACCAGTATCGTAGTCCACAGACTCTTTCACAGCCGACGTCATTAAAAAGCTGCATGTGCATTTTGGCATCAGAAATATCGTCTCCTCCAGCCGTCCACTCGAGTTATTAAGCTGCAGATGTTGAATTAAACATTTCACCAGAAACAGAATCACGTCCAGCTGTTGCTTGTGTGATGCGTCAGAATCGATTTTCCGCTGGTCGACTCAAGTTGTTCAGAATTCTGACAGGATTACGACGATGACGAGCGCTTGGCGGCCCGCTGTACTTCTGTTGACGAAGTGCACACGCAGCTCGCTCATTGTTTATGAACTGTAAGTGTTCTATATCATCGGTTCCCAACCTAGGGTCCAGCTGCCCTCAGGGGGACATCAACAGTCACAGAGGGTCTTCAAGCCTTTGTCTGCTCTGAGGTCAGTGGCTTCACGTGTCAGACATTGCAGATTTTTTGTGGTCATCAGTTTACAAGCGGACACCGAAAACCCTATAATGTCTTCAACACAACGAGACTTCAGGGCAGATTTTTCTTAAATCGACCATCAAAACTGGAAAATATCAATAAATATTGACAGGGTGGACTCAGTGATGTCCAACAAGAACAGACAAAGTTCTGTTCTAATGTCAGTGTTTTGTTTACAAACTGATCTCAGATCATCTCTGTGTTGTTCAGTCTAGACCAGTGTGTCTCAGTCCTGGTCCTCAGGGTCCTCAAGGTCCTCAAGGTCCTCAGGGTCCTCAGGGTCCACTGTCCTGCATGTTTTTTTATGCTGAACATCCCCATAGGAGTACTTGTGGTTCCTGGTAGAATCTTTTAAGGTTTCATCTTGAATTCTTTCAGAATGTTGTACCTAGAACCATCTGTGAAAGGGTCCACTCAGACTCCCTTACGAGAGAGTCTATAGAGAACCCTTCTATGGCATTATGGTCCCACTCAGAACCCTCTGCAGAATCTTTTTGCACCAAATTAGTCCAGGTTCTTGAACCAGTTCCATTTAAGATTCTTGAAATCTTGGTTCTGTTTGTGTGTCCACCAGTTCTGAGTGAAACCATTGTGATCAGTGATGTCATCAACAGCAGGCGTTTGACATGGAGCTGTAGAACATGACACACCCATCGTCGTTCCCAAGGAAAACCTGGTGCGTTTTGGTTCCAGGTGAAAACTGGTTCTGAACCAGCTCATTTTTTGGTGGAAACACTCAGAGGGGTTCAACATCAGGGTGGTTCCATGTTGGTGGAAAAGACCTAACATTGGGTTCTAGCCAGAATATTTCCACTTTTTAAGGGTGCTAACAAGAACCCACCCAGGGCGTTCTACTGAGAATCACTTTATGTCCCGTCACAAAGAACCTTATTTTGAAGAAAGAGTTCTTGAAGGATTTCAACAATTCTTGGAGAACTCTTTCTTCCTGAAAGGGTTCTTTGGATGAAAATGATCCTTAATGGAACCTTAGTCTTGCGAATAGCCCTTGACAAAGGGCTATTCACAAGCAAATGGTTCTGGGTAGAACCTCAGTCCTTCGGGAAGAACCCTTTTGGAACCCTTTGTTCTAAGAGTGTAAGTCTGGTGTTTAACAGCTGCTGTAGTCAGTTTTTCTGCCACATAGAACAATTCTGTGGAAAGTTCTATTTTCTGGAACAGTTCTCCAGCTCAGACTCAAACAGAACACTGGACTGAGAACCTCAGAGTGCCGAACATTCCACTAGGCTTCACAAACATCCTTCTGACTATGTAATCTGGATGTTCTGTGGGTTCTCGAACATGAACCTGATTGTTCTGAAGCGTCATGACTCTGAAAGGTTGAGAATGTGTGCAGATGATGTTGAGGTTCTTTAGTCTCCAGCACCTCCTCAGTGTTCTGTGTTCTGCATGGAACATGATGTTCCACGGATGAGAGTAGCCTGTCCGGCGTCAGGCCCCGCCCCTGTTTTGGGTGAAAATGGTTGGTGGTCGATACAGGTTCTGGTATTTGCGTCAGTTTAGATGTGATCAATTGATGATCAGATCAATGTATTGATCGGTGAATGAACCCAGTCATCATTTAGATTCTTTATTTCACTGTTCTGCTCCTGTTGGACCAAATTCCAGTCATAAAACAGCTGTTTTGAGTTTGGAACATTTATTTTCACAGTAAGAACTTCAGTTCCTCCATCCCTGAGACTGTTTTCTGATTCTCTTTGATCTACAGACACAATCGGCTCACAGGTCAGTTAGTTTGTGACATCATTAACTGACCAGGGGGGCGTGGTCTTTGACATGATGTATGGCTGCTCTGTGTCTGTGATAAAGTCAAATATAGCTGATATTTTATCACACAACAGTTGATGATGATGATGATGATGATGACGATATTTATAGATGTATAAACAAACATTCGGTGCACAGATGGAGTAAGGATGTATATTTTGTTGCCATGGTGACTGTGAGGATGAAAGAATCTATTTCTCATCAGAATGGCCTCAGAAACCGGTCTGAAAGTCATGACACGCCCACTGTGCCTGTCAGCTGAACACCTGATCACATTTAAACACACGTGAACAAAATTAGAGTGAAATGATGCGTACATGACATAGAGATGTGTGTATAGATGTGTGTATGTGACGTATAGATGTGTGTATGTGACGTATAGATGTGTGTATGTGACGTATAGATGTGTGTATGTGATGTATAGATGTGTGTATGTGACGTATAGATGTGTGTTTATTTTTTTATCTTTTAGTGTCATTTCTTCTTGTGATGTTTTGTTTATATAAAATTTGATTGAATGTGTCACATGACTGCCCCCCATCCCCCACCCCCCACCCACCCAGCAGTCAGTCAGGATGTCTGGACCCCCCCCTGCTGTCACCGGGCCCATGGGGGCTGGTCCT
>CM034607.1:37015004-37077504 GCA_020091685.1 Lutjanus erythropterus
TAGTGTTTAGTATGTAGTGTTTAGTGTTTAGTGTTTAGTACGCAGGGTGTAGTGTTTAGTGTTTAGTACGTAGTGTTTAGTTTTTAGTATGTAGTGTTTAGTGTTTAGTATGCAGGGTGTAGTGTTTAGTGTTTAGTATGTAGTGTTTAGTGTTTAGTATGTAGTGTTTAGTGTTTAGTGTTTAGTACGCAGGATGTAGTGTTTAGTATGTAGTGTTTAGTGGTTAGTATGTAGTGTTTAGTGTTTAGTATGTAGTGTTTAGTTTTTAGTATGTAGTGTTTAGTGTTTAGTACGCAAGGTGTAGTGTTTAGTGTTTAGTATGCAGGGTGTAGTGTTTAGTGTTTAGTATGTAGGGTGTAGTGTTTAGTGTGTAGTGTTTAGTGTTTAGTGTTTAGTACGTAGTGTTTAGTTTTTAGTATGTAGTGTTTAGTGTTTAGTATGCAGGGTGTAGTGTTTAGTGTTTAGTATGTAGGGTGTAGTGTTTAGTGTGTAGTGTGTAGTGTTTAGTGTTTAGTATGTAGTGTTTAGTTTTTAGTATGTAGTGTTTAGTGTTTAGTATGCAGGGTGTAGTGTTTAGTGTTTAGTATGTAGGGTGTAGTGTTTAGTGTGTAGTGTTTAGTGTTTAGTGTTTAGTACGTAGTGTTTAGTTTTTAGTATGTAGTGTTTAGTGTTTAGTATGCAGGGTGTAGTGTTTAGTGTTTAGTATGTAGTGTTTAGTGTTTAGTATGTAGCGTTTAGTGTTTAGTATGTAGCATTTAGTGTTTAGTATGTAGTGTTTAGTGTTTAGTATGTAGTGTTTAGTATTTAGTATGCAGGGTGTAGTGTTTAGTGTTTAGTATGTAGTTTTTAGTATGTAGTGTTTAGTGTTTAGTATGTAGTGTTTAGTGTTTAGTGTTTAGTATGTAGTGTTTAGTGTTTAGTACGCAGGGTGTAGTGTTTAGTGTTTAGTACGTAGTGTTTAGTGTTTAGTATGTAGTGTTTAGTGTTTAGTATGTAGTGTTTAGTATGTAGTGTTTAGTGTTTAGTATGTAGTGTTTAGTGTTTAGTACGCAGGGTGTAGTGTTTAGTGTTTAGTACGTAGTGTTTAGTGTTTAGTATGCAGGGTGTAGTGTTTAGTGTTTAGTATGTAGTGTTTAGTTTTTAGTATGTAGTGTTTAGTGTTTAGTACGCAAGGTGTAGTGTTTAGTGTTTAGTATGCAGGGTGTAGTGTTTAGTGTTTAGTATGGAGAGTGTAGTGTTTAGTAAGTAGTGTTTAATATTTAGTATGTAGCTGTTGAATTGGTCACATGACTGATGTGAGAAACTGTCACTGCCACAGGAAGTTGCATCAGCAGTTCGAGTTGTATAAGGACCAAGTGAAGAAGCTGGGGGAGGAGCCTCAGGCTGTTCACACGGCGAGGGCGGAGTCTCCCACCTGTGGAGTCTGTCGTAAGACCAAGTTTGCTGATGGCTGTGGCCACGCCTGCTGCTACTGTCGGAGCCGCTTCTGTGCCCGCTGTGGGGGGCGTGTCCCTCTGAGAGCCAATAAGGTCAGTCTGTGTGTGTGTGTGTGTGTGTGTGTGTGTGTGTGTGTGTGTGCGTGCGTGTGTGTGGTTTCTGACTGATTGACAAGATTGTGACAGAATTAATCTTTCACCATTTTCTGATATGTTATGGACCAAACAACTAATCCATTAATGGAGAAAATGGTTGTAGTCTGGAATGATAACATCTATATTTAAAATTAAATTCTTACTTCTTCAGTAAAATCCAAGTTTAGTTATGTAAACCAAAATTAAATTGTTTAATCAACATGGAAATGCCCAAATTAAAATTAGAATTAATAAATTAATAAAAAATAAATTTAAGTGCTGTTAGGTTTAAAAAAAAAACGTTATATTGTTTGCTACCTAAAAAAAAGTCAATTTCTTTCTAGCTAGATGAAAAGTTAATTAAACAATTAATTATTTGTTACCCAGCTAGAAAAGTTTTTTTTTAAAATAAATATTGTTATTGTTGTTTTATGAATACTGTTTGCAACTTAAGAAGTTAACAGAATGTTACTTTATTTGTTAGCTAGCTAAAACATTCAAAATAAATAAAACATGTCATTCTTTTGGAGCTAAATGGTTAACAAAACATGACAGTGTTTGCCAGTTAGCTTAAAAGTAGGTTAGCCTTGTTAGCCTACTCAGGATGACACAGAGAAATATTTACATAATATTTGTCAGATAAAAAATTAAATCTCCTCAAGTGTCAGTTTAAAGTTAAATCTGAATCACTTAAACATCATTTAAATTTGAGTAAATCTCAGTTTAGAGAAAAAACTAAACTGAGGTTTAAATTTAATCTTTCTTCATCTTAAGATAATTTTACAGTCTGGTCCAACATAATATAAACTTAAACCATGAGTTTAATCAGGTTTAAAAATTAATCCTTGGTGCAAATTGTTAATAATTAGTTTGTAAACTGTTTACAAAGTTCTTTGAATTTTATTGTAAAGTTGCGACTGATGATTGTAATACTTTATATAATGTACTTGGGGTACATAACCTATATAAATACATTACACCTACATAAATTTATCAGAGTAGATTTTAACTCTGATCGGATCTTTTCCTAATTTTACCCGAGTAGTTTTTGTGCCTTTATTTTGAAAGTCTACTCTGTCTTACAAAAACAACTTTATTTGTATTTATACTGATTGAAATCTATGTATTAAATATATGTCATTTATAAAATGTTTTGGTTTGCTCTGTAGTTCTTCTAAATCATTAAGAGACTCTGAGACATTTTAAAAATTCAAATGTCTGATCACCACGACGACGCTGTGAAATGAAAACATGGAACATTTTGTCGACTCTGTAAGACGTCAGATTTAACCGTCACTCTTTAATAATTCAGTAATGACTTTGAAATGAGTCCTTTATTCAAATGAATAAGAAATAAATAAATTAAAATAAATCATTTTTTTAATTTATTAATTATATGTTCTTATGTATTTACAAAAAGTGATTGTGTCCTCACCTACAAAAAATTTCTACGTCATGAAATCATTTAGTCTCTAGGAGATTTATGAAGTAAGAGTAAAATTTAAAACCTCCCTTTTGTCCCAGTTCTGAAGAATGATTTATTGATTATTGCTAAAATGATCTGGATGGTTGTTGTGAAGCAGCAGCTGCTTTTCATTAATAAATGGTTTATAAAATATTTTCTGGACATTAGTTAAATATTTGTTGACAATAAATAACTATCAACTAAAATTTAATGATCAATTCAGCATTTTTTAAAGATGGTTATTGTCACAGCTCAATAAAACGAGTGATCGACTCTGCGGTGTGTTCAGGGTCGCTCTCAGCAGCAGAACAGACCAGGATGTGCAGCTGTGTTTACTGTCCTCTGGAAACACGAGTTGTCAGATGGATGAAGATGTTTTCTGAAGCTGCACTCTTGTTTGTCCTCATCAGCTGCCGTACAGCTGACGGAGGAGCAGCTGATCGGCTCCTGTAGTTGTCATGTTTGAACAGCAGGTGGAGCCACATGTCCTGATTTTAAAACAGACTGGAGGAAAATAATCAGCCAATGATGTGACAGAATTCATCTTGTCATCCAATCACATCTGATTTTATTCCAATCAATAATTATCAAAGGATGATTAATATCCAACCATTATCCTGATCAGTATCCACTACTCATTCTGATCGATACCCAATAATTATTCTGATCAATATCCAACAAAAAAACAGAACACCAGCACCTCATCTGTTCTCACCTAGTTACTTATTGATAAATAAACAGAACACACAGGTGATCTTTTAATTATCATATTGGTAATCAATACTGTTATTGACAATATATTACAAATGATGTATTGGCAATCAGTAATGTTATTGATGATGTGTTTCAGGTGATGTGGGTGTGTAACGTCTGCAGGAGGAAACAGGAGATTCTCACTCAGTCTGGAGATTTTTACTCCGTCAACATCTCACACGGGGTCCCATACCCACCTGTGCAGGGGCCACCGGGGGCCACAGGGCCTTTGAGCAATGGAGCCACTGAGTGGTCAGTAGAACCCAGCAGAGCCCAGAGGTTGTTCAGTAGAACTCAGTAGAACTCAGAGAGCATTCAGTACAACCCTGAGAACCCTGAGAACCCTGAGAACCCTGTCCTCTGTCTCTGGTGGTCCTGATGGTCACCAGTCAGTGAAGATAAAAACTTCACACTGCTCCTTTCACTCTGTTAATTAGTTTAATTAGTTTGATTTGTTCTTAATTACTCTGTGTGTGTGTGTGTGTGTTTGTGTGTGTGTGTGTGTGTGTTTGTGTGTGTGTGTGTGTGTGTGTGTGTGTGTGTGTGTGTTTGTGTGTGTGTGTGTGTGTGTGTGTGTGTGTGTGTGTGTGTGTGTGTGTGTGTGTGTGTGTGTGTGTGTGTGTGTGTGTGTGTGAAGCCCCCCCATCCTGCAGTAATCAGATTAACAGATTTATAATCCTGCAGCTCAGAGACGAGGATTACTGCAGCTAAATACAGCAGAATGCTAACAACACACAGAGAGGCTAGCAATACAAGCTAACAAACACAGGCTAATACAAGCTAACACAGGCTAACAACACAGTTTTGAAGTCAATAAAGTTTTCAGAGTCAATCAATAAGATCAATCAAACAGCCCACCTGTTTCTTCCCCTTTAATAACAGTTCAAATATTCAGACCCTCAGTGACTCACTGTTGGTCCCCGGATCTCAGTTTGAAAACCACTGACTGAGGGAGTGTGAGACAGGAGGAGGCGGGGCTTGAATCGGAGTGGGCGGAGCTTCAGTTATGATCAGATTGAAGCTTTAAACCTGCTGAGTGTGTGTGTGCGTGTGTGTGTGTGTGTGTGCGCGTGTGTGCGCGTGTGTGCGAAGCTGCCGACAGACAAACTGTAAGAACCTCCTCATGTTTCTATTTATTATTTTAATATTGATTTATTGATCATTGTTGATCACAATGATTATCTTCATGATGTTTGTTCTGTGCAGTAACTGAGTACATTTACTCTGCTTAAGTATTTCTGTTGTTCTGCACTGTGTGTAGTTTATAGCTTCAAATTACTAAAATAATATGTAATCAATAAATAAATAACTAATGATTATAGATTAATGTAAATTTACAGCAACATTATAGTGATGAACATTTGGATGTATCAATAATTAGAATAGACACACTCATCTGCATAATGAGTACTTTAACTTTTGGTACTTTAAGTATATTTTGTTGCTCAGCTGTGATGGTTGTAAAAAGAAGAAACAGCTTTAAGTTTGGATTTTTTCTAATGTGAAGAATGAACTGTTTATCTTGTTTATCTTGTTCATCTTATCTTGTTTATCTTATCTTGTTTATCCTGTTTGTACTGAAGTGAACAGAGACGATTCAGTTCAGTTATTGTTGTTATGTTGCTTATATTTAGGACAGAACAGCGTTGATGGATTATTATCAGCTAATGTTTACACTAAAATATCAGATAAACACACCCACAGGCTAACACACTCAAGTTAGCACAGGCTAGCAGACAGGCTAAAACAGGCAAATACACTCAGGCTAACATACACAGGCTAACAGAGAGGCTAGCACACATTCAGGTTAACGTAGGCTAACCGACATTGAAGCTAACACAGTGTAATAATTTCTTGACAACTGCGTCCTTTAATGACATAGAGGAAGAAGAACCTCTAGGACTTGAGAGGTTCGTCATGCTCAAGTTCTCTGTAGAACCAGTTTACACCTTGTAGCAGCCTGTAAAGTGGTCGAGGCTGACAGACTGCTCCTGCTGCTCTCTGATTGGCCCGTTCTGTGTTACCGTCAGGAAGCCGAGCCTCTCTGGGACGCATTATGATGGTTGGGGGGGCAGGATGCCTCGCTCGCCCTCAGATCATGGGCTGGACCGCCGCCTTCGCTCACCACACAGTTGCTATGGTAACGGGGAGGAGGAGCTGCCGGGCCGGAGGCGACCAATCAGAGACAGCCGAGGCCGCTGGCACTCACAGGTGAGTCTGACTGTTCTGATGGTGGCTGTAATGAACTCTGCAGCCTGAAAGGGATGCTAACACAAGTTCACGCTGACTCCTCCTCATTTTCCTCCCACTCCAGGACCACCCTCTGGACCAGGTTCAGGACGAGCGCGAGCGACTGCGGCGGCGGCAGGAGGAGGAGTTTCAGGCTCGTTATCGTAGCGACCCAAATCTGGCTCGTTACCCAGTGAAACCGCAGCCGAGCGAGGAGGCAATGCGGATGTTGGCTCAGGTTGGCAGGGTCCGCCACCAACGCCGCCACAGTGACGTCTCCCTGGCAACCACTGAGCCGGACCACCTGACCCTCAGACACACAGGTAGGAACACACCTGGACAGAACGATCTCCCTGGTGCCTTGGTTCTTTACAGGGAATAGAACCAAAGAACCAACAAACTGTTGGTGCCTTGGTTCTTTACAGGGAATAGAACCAAAGAACCAACAAACTGTTGGTGCCTTGGTTCTTTACAGGGAATAGAACCATCGACCTGTTGGTTCCTTGTTCAAGGGGTCTCAGTCTGATTTCATGTGTCCTCTCAGGTCTCCGACAGAATCGGCTTCAGGGATTGGTTGGGTCTGGAGGTCAGAGGTCACTGTCTGTAGACCGCGTAGCCAATCACATCAGCCCCACATCTCCGCGCCACAGCCCGTTACCTCAGCAACTCCTAGACCCAAGCTCCGCCCTCAAGAGGAAGCCGGCCTATGAGAGTGCAGCACAGAGGGCACGTAGGATGGCAAAGATGCACGTGATTGGTAGCTTCAGCAGCTCGGAGGAGGATCTCGCCACCACGCCAGAGTACAACAGCTGTGATGAGCCTGATAGTGAGTGGCTACATGCTAACCGCTAGTTACATGAGGCTAGGTGGCTACATGCTAATAGCTGTGTAAACAGGCTGGGTGAGGTTCGGGGCTGTGCACATATTTTTGGTGCAGTCAGTTTAATGTATAGAAAGACACAGCAGACTGTCGTCTGCGTATCATCGGTACCAAAAAACTCACAGCAGCTGCAACAAGTCAGGACTCATGAACAACTTTTTTAATGGAGCTGTTGACCACGCCCCTTTGAGCCTCATAGTGGTTAAAAGTTATTTCACCCCTGGGCAGAGACAGAAAGCAACTAAGTACAACATAACGAAACATAACAAGATGAAAGCAACGTTAAAAGACATGACGAAATAAAATCTATATCATACTCTTAACAAGCAGAAACCTACGTAAATCAAATGACAAGATGAAAACACTGTAACAAAACATCAAAGACAAAAACAACAGTAAAACATGAAAAGACTAAATCTACATAAAACAGTTAACAAAATAAAAAAAAAACAAGAAAACAAAAAATAAAACAAGTTCAAATCCATGCAATTGTGTAACAAAACAGACATAGATGGAAATGACATAACGAGACATAACAAGACGAAACCTATGGAAAACACATAACAAGATGAAAACAATGTAACACAATGTAATAAGACAAAATGTATGTAAAACAAACCAAAAACGGCTTTAATGATGTAACAAGATGAAAACTTAAAAAGACATAAGACAAAAACAACGTAACAAAATATAAAAAGACAAAATCAATATAAAAGAACGACTTGCAGCGTGTAACATTTCTGATTGGTTATGAACACTCACAGATTTCATTTCAGCCGCCATTTTGAAACATCTGCAGCCACAAACAGGTTTTTGTTCTTCTTCCTTCACATCAACGTGGACTGAAGGAACCTTTTAGTTCCTTAAAAAGTAGTTCCTGGAACTGAAGGTTCTGGGTACTACAGCTGGAAACGTGGCTCCTCATAACCAATTTAGTTATAACCAATGTTTTTGCTATAAATGAAGAAAATAAGATTTATGTAACTTACAGTTATTGTATGGCCCCGCCCCCTGCCCCGCCCACTCTCTTAAATAAGTTAATATCATAAACGTAACATCATAATGTAACACAGACGGCTCTTTGTGGTTGTTTTTCTGCCCCCTAGTGACCAAAAGTTTATTGATGTGAAGTGACTTCACATTAAGTATAAATATGAACGGTTCTGAAGGTTCTATGTTCTCAGAGTTTGTTTGAGAGGAACTAGAAGGAAGAACATGACAGTGGAGACAATGAGAGAGAGACACAGAGTTTGTGTTCTCTCTCTCTGACAGTAATTAGCTCAGCGTGATAATCTGCTTACAGATAAACTCTGTGTTCACCTCCACACTGAGCAGCTTTACCCTGCACTACCTCCGACAGACACCAGAGGGTTCCTGCTAGAACACTCTGAGAACCAAATATTTGAATATAGGCTGAAAAGTCTTTGCAAATCATAAAATATCAGAAAACGGTGAAAAATTAGTCCTGTCACAAACTTGTCCATTAAAAAACATGTCCAAACATACGAAAACAGGTGGAGGACATGAACGGACATCTGGACCACGTCTCCATGTATGTTTGGATCTATTTTTCAACTAGTGATCAATCTGGCAAAAATTTTCCCATTAATCGATCATTCGTTTGGTCCATAAACTGTCAGAAAATGTTGATCAAAGTCCAAGATGACGCCCTCAAACATCTGTTTATATCTGGTCATTTTGCTGTACTCAGTTGAATATAGGTTGAAAGGTTTTTGTATATCATTGCATTCTGTCTGTTCTTAAAGGGTTCTCCTGCAGGGTTCCATTTCTCATGTTCTGGATGCTTCTATCACTGGTTTGATGGTTCTTTTGGTTCAGTTGTCTGAATGTGTTCCAGTTGGTGGTTGTGTTAAAGTTGCTGGACGTGGTAAAGTTGCTCCAGATCGTCTGTCAGGGAATCAGGCGTTACGATGACGAGTTAATCTGCTGGCTCGATGTCATTGGCTCAGAAGTCACCTGGTCAGAGATTATGAGCTTTGATTGGCTCAGAGGCTTCGTAGCTCCTCCTCTCGGGTCTGGAGGTGACAGAGCAGCTCAGAGTTTCTGCTGCTGCTGTCCTGAAGACACCCAGAGAGAAACGAGAACCAGGAAAAACTTCAGCAGGCCATCAGACCTGATTGTCCCAGGCCGGAGAACCCTGGAGAACCATTGTGATAATCAGATCCAGATTAGAATAGGAGAACACCTCCTGGCTGCTCCGGTGCTGCCGGTCCTGAATCACAGCCTCCACTTAGATTCAATAGGATTAAAAGAGGAGAGTGTGGATTACCCAGCCTGCCTCAGAAGTCACCATGGAGACACAGGAATAGCAACAGAAACTGCAGGAGGCAACGCAACCGTCCACCAGACAGCAACATGTCTGCACACCAGACAGACAGCAATAATCACAACATCACAGACTTTCCTGGAACCTGTGGTCTTCAGGAGGCTTGATGATGTCCCAGTGAACCGCTGGACTTCGTGACCTGTTGGATTTATTGATTATCTTTTGGATTTCTCGGTGACCTGTTGGATTTCTTGATTATCTTTTGGATTTCTCGGTGACCTGTTGGATTTGGCAGCTCTGATCTGTTGTAAAGGCAGAAGAGAGGGTTGTGATCAAGGCTGCAATGATGCCAACAACTCTGCAACCTCCACCAGCATCCAGTTTACAGTTTGACCAACCAGATTACTGTTAGACCTCCAGACTAACTGCACACCAGATATGGCTCCAGCTAACAACAGTCCAGAAACAGGCTAATGATAGGCTAACAAGAGGCTAACACCAAGCTAATGACAGGTTAATAACAGGCTAATAACAGATTGACAGAACAAAAAACAAGGGGCTAATGAAAGGCTAACAAGAAGCTAGTAACATGCTGTAAAACAGGCTAACAACAGGCTAATAACTGGCTAACAACAGGTTATAACTGGCTAATAAGAGACTCATAACAGGCTAATAGCAGGCTAACTATCATCTGTCAGTGTGCAGCCTGCAGTGTTTGCAGTGAAATCACAGAGGAAGAGGAAGATCAGTGAAAAGGAAGATGAAGATGGGCTCAGCGTTCAGACTCAGTTAATCTCGTTACATCAGGCATGAACTGCTCTGCAGCCTGCAGGCAGCGCTCAGGGCACAGAGAACCCACAGAGGGCACAGAGAACCCACACATACAGTAAGGAGGAGGAGAGAGGGGCTGTAGGGTCTCCTCCTCTTCATCCTCCTCCTCTTCTTCTGCTGAAGCCTCCCTCTTCCTGTTCTTCATCATGGTGTTCAGACAGACCTGTGAGTACCGCTGAGTTTGTGCGTCTCAAAAATTGTGTGAGGGGTTAGAACCTCAGAACCCCCCGACCCCCCAAGGTTTTAGAACCCTCTTGAAGGTTTCGAACCCTCCGTGTCATGATGATAGGTGGTGAGCTCTGACACGCAACATTTGTGTGTATGGTGACCGGTTATTAATAAGAGTTATTGATCGGTGTTGTGTTATATTTTGATTTTTACGTTAGTTTGGATCAGAGCAGGATGATATTTTTAATTGTTGAATGAAATGAAACATAATGAAGATGAGTTACGACAGCGTGTCAGAGTGAATCATGTGACTGCAGTCAGTTGTGTCCCAGTTGTTGTTGAACAAACTTCCTCAAACAAATTTCAGTTCTGCATTTTACAGAAAAACATATCAAACCCTGTAAAACTGAGTTTGACCAGAATTCAGATTTTATTTTGAGGTCACAGAAACGTCTGATTTCAGGGTTCGATGGTTGAATCTTTGAACAATATAAAAAATATACTAATGTAAAACTAATTTCATCACTTTCACGTGTTAAGTTTTATGACCTCTGACCTCTCCTCTCTCTGTCTCTGGTTGCAAGGAGACATGGACAGCCAATGGTGGGATCATGGTACGTGGCACGGCGAGCCTGCGCCCATGTCTATGGTAGGACTAAGCCCCGCCCCCTCCATTACTACAGCCAACTGCTGATTAGACTGAACTGTTGATGTTATTTGTTGTTGATAAGTGACCACTTGTGTTTTCTTTTACCTCTGTGACTCATACAGCAACCAGTCACATGGCAACCGTCCAAGGATGGAGAGCGTCTGATTGGTCGAATTCTGCTGAATAAGAGGATGAAGGATGGGACAGTTCCTGCAGATACGGGAGCGCTGCTGGGACTCAAGGTGACAAACTCTTCTTCGGCTTCTTCTTCTTCTTCTTCTTCTTCTTCTTCTTCTTCTTCTTCCTCTTTTTCTTCTCCTTCTTCTTTTGCTGTCATGGCGGAGTGAGTGAAATGGGGTGGAGCTCTTTTCCCTGTTTCCCCTCTAGTTTGGTGTCTGCATGATCTAGTCAGGTTTTGGTTTTTTTGGTGTTTGATGGACACAAACAGCTGTAAAGTGGCGTAGAGGTGGGTGAGATGCCATCTGCCGAGACACCGCCTCTGTCCCTCCATCACGGGGCGGGGCTCGTACCCAGCTGGGTGTCGTTAGCTGTAGGAGAGGTGGTGGCTCACGATTATTTGGTCGACGCCTCCCGTATGAACCAGGCTGTGGTGATGTTTGTAAAAGAGGAGCAGTTTGTAGATCAGCTGTTCCTGCTCATCCCAGTCTTTTTCTTTTGAGAGATATTGTTGATATCTGTAAAAAAAAAAAGCCTTTGATGGGATTGATCACAGTTATTTGTTTCTGCCTTGTTTTATATCAAAGAGCCTCATCTGCAGAAGTTAACTGAGGTTCTGATGTGTCATGTTGGTCACGGCTCCTTGAGGAACCTCTGCTGCATTACAGCTTCATAGAGTCACATGTCCCGTCCTCCAGGCTGCGTCTTGCTCTGCTTAAAGCTGGATGTGTTATAGTTGGACATGTGTTGCAGAATCCCAAGACATCTCTTGAGACATCAGGTCATCCAGGATCCTGGACAGACTGGTGAAGGTGGCCTGTACGTCCCTGCAGGATTCATGAGAGTTTATGCTGAAAACTGTCTCCATCTTGAACAGTGGGATGACAGTGGACGTTACTGTTTTCCTTCTCTAACTGTTGCTCCTGCTGTGGACGGCTGGCAGGAGGAGGCTGTTAGAGACTTTTCCACATTTAGGTATCAGTCTAATCAAACTCCTGACAGACACACTGTCTCTCTTCTACACAATAGATGCAGCTGTTTGCTCCTTTTTGGGGAAAATAAGAGGTAGTCCCTGATGGTGTTGCTATGGCAGCCAAGGTCAGAGATGTGTCTGTGTCTCTCTGGACGGAGCAGACGTCTCTACAGTCAGGGACTGGATATATCACTGTGTTCTCAGACCTTCTTCATTTATTCTTCCTTTGTTTGGACCAATAGACTCATTCTATATGTTGTAGATGTGATGGGTCTGATCATATCTGGACAAACACTATTTATTTTATTTTATTTATTTTATTTTTTATTTTTTATTTCCACACATATAAAATACATTAATGAAGAAAAGAAAAAAAACAACTAATATATAAATGTGTCAGGAGAGGTCAGGAAGCCGCAGGCTTTATACTAGGGACCTAAAAAAATCCAAACACACATAATTTAATAAAAACAATAACTACCAGAAACACATACAACGAGCAAAGAGAAAGAGAAAAGAAAGAAAGAAACACAGAAAATTGTCAATACATAAATAATCCAGTGACAACAAAACAAAACAAAATACCAAAAAGAAAAAAAACCAACACTATATTAGAAAAAGAAGGAAAAAGATCAAATTTAAACATCCTGAATTAAATGCATTGTTGATTTCCTTTTAAAAATCTCTAAGGTAGATGAACTTTTAATAACATGTAGTTTTGTGTTCCACCACGATATCTGAGAGGAAACCGCTCGTGTTTCGTTTAGTAAAAAGTGTTACATGAGTGAACTTGAGAATTAAATATAAAGAAGTTACGAAAGCATAACGGTAATGAAAAAGGCAAAAACAAATATTAATATTTACAAACTAATGAAAAGTCATTAATATAAATAAGAAATAATAACGGCCCCAAAATGGACCCTTGTGGTTCTCCACATGTTATATGAACTGTACTTAAGGCAGAACCATATAATAACACATTGTTCTTTTTCACTCATATAAGTAGTGAGCCACTTTACTGTTTCACCTTGGAAACCAGAGAGTTTTAATTTGGCCAACAAAATATCATGTTAACTGTGGAGACGTCCCGATACAACTTCTTCACTTCTGATACGATACCGATATCGATCCGATATGATATCAGCATGAATCATACAAACTTTTATTACTTATTTTGTAGTGTGGAATGTTAGAAAAGTCTTGATGAAGTCATGTGACTCAAACAGAGCACAACAGTCAGCAGACAGAGTCTCCTATGGACAGAAGTGCTGGAGCTTATCGGAGCGTTTATATCGGACCGATATCTGATATCAATATCGGATCGGGACGCCCCTAGTGAACAGTGTCAAATGCTTTGGAGAGATCTAAAAAAAATACATAGTGCAAATTGATTCTCATTCGTTGCTGCTTGTATTTTGTCCACAAGTTGTAAGTTTCTCTTTCTGAATCCATACTGATGTTCATATAAAATATTGTTCTCATGTAGATGATTTAATATCCTGGTGCAGATTAATTTTTCCAACATTTTTGAAAAGGAAGGCATTGCAGTATGGTCATTATGTGTGAATGTTTAAAGCTTGTATTGATTATTCTTTCATTCTCTTTAATCAAGTTTCAATAAACCAGTTTCAGTGTCAGACATCTTGGACTCCTGTATACTTTCACCTTCTGATGTGTGGACAAAAAATCTATAACGAGGCAGGCAACCTTCTAAGTTTGTTACTCTGAGGCTTGGACAGTTTGAGACTTTGGGGAAGAAGGAAGCAGACCAGCTTTGTGTCATCTGAGGTCCTTGCTGGGGGTGAAAGACCTGGCTGGGGGTTTCTGGTCAAAGGCAGGTAGCAGTCGTGGTTTCAGTTGACCTCAAACACACCTCTCCTCCTCCACCTGTCTGTGTGTGTTTTCAGGTGGTCGGGGGAAAGATGACAGAGTCTGGTCGTCTCTGTGCGTTCATCACGAAGGTGAAGAGAGGAAGTCTGGCTGACACTGTGGGACACCTGAGACCAGGTAAACACACACCTGAGACCAGGTAAACACACATGAGACCAGGTAAACACACACCAGAGACCAGGTAAACACACACCTGAGACCAGGTAAACACACACCTGAGATCAGGTAAACACACCTGAGACCAGGTAAACACACCTGAGACCAGGTAAACACACACCAGAGACCAGGTAAACACACACCTGAGACAAGGTAAACACACCTGAGACCAGGTAAACACACACCTGAGACCAGGTAAACACACCTGAGACCAGGTAAACACACACCTGAGACCAGAGGGGTGAAACTACGAAGCGAGATTAATGTGTTAGCGAGACATGTTGAGTCTAAATCCAGGATTTTCAGTGTCATGAAGGCGGCTCTCTTTCAACCTGGCTAGATCACCATGGTAACTTATACTAAACTCATAACCTGGTCAGGAGCAGGTTATATTCAGAGTTTATGATTAAATCGTCTGTAAAAAGCGCCGTTCTTTAACTAATTATTGTCCTAACAAGGTTGTTTATGAGCGATATAACTTTTAAACTGAGGGAAGACATTAAAAATGAAAAGTTGTTGAGTTGTATGTTCATAATATCACCGAACGAATCCATATAATGTAAAAATGAAACAGCAGCACAAACTGTCTGCATCACGTTGTCATGGTAACCTCCGTTTGGTGATGCAGAGTCATTTTCCCCGTTTGCTCCAGATCATATTAACACTTTAAATTGACATGGTTTATAATCCACACAGTAAAATAATGATGAAGCAACTGCAGACACTTTGAATACTTTTTACTGTTATCAGATCACTGATTAGAAAATTGATCATCATTTATCACAGACAATCTTAAATCAGTTCCACTCATTTTACGTTGGTTTGGTCAAAAACTTCAGTGATGTCCTCGTCTCTGTCATCATAGGACAGAGTCAGACAGACTTCATCATGTTTAAATCTGCTGTGTGGAGTTTTATTGTTTAATGTTCAGTTTTCATGTTAGAATAAACGGCAGCATTAAGACCACATTTAGTCCATCAGTCATTTTCTGACATCATTCTTCTTCTCCTGCTTTATTTGCAGCAACAATGTTGTTTTTTGCCGTAATGTATTTGTATGTTTTCCACAGCTCATAATTATAACAACTTGATGATTTTGACTTAAGTGGCTCGCGATCGCTTCATTTCATGTGGAAGAAGAGTCAAATGAAACAAACGCCCCTTTTATGTGAAACGAAAGTCTGGATTAACAAAGTGAGCTGATAACCACCATCATGATCCCCGTTATCTCTGATTGAGGTTTTAGGCTTTGTCGATCCAGATCATGCAAAGAAAGCCTGGCTGTGTTGAGCTTGCTTCGTAGTACACCCCCCAGGTAAACACACCTGAGACCAGGTAAACACACACCTGAGACCAGGTAAACACACCTGAGACCAGGTAAACACACCTGAGACCAGGTAAACACGTAGACAGATCTTTTCACACAGACATCCTCACACAGATGTTCTCACTCTGATGTTCTCATGGATACATCTCTGTTTTTTCAGGTGATCAGGTTCTAGAGTGGAATGGTCGGGTTCTTCAGGGAGCCACATTTAATGAAGTTTACAATATAATCCTTGAGTCCAAACCAGAACCGCAGGTTGAGCTGGTGGTGTGTCGACCAATCGGGTAGGTTAGAGATCACGTGATCAGTGATCAGCAGTTTGTGGAGTTTAAGATCCCAATAGATCAGCTGAGAACACTCTCAGATCATGTGGAGGAACCAGTTTTACAAATGAAAAGTGTAGCTGTTCTGCAGGTTCATCTGTTCTCTTCTGTGTTCTGTGGAGAACATTAGAATGACCGTTTAGACTTTATAGGAAGATTATTTGATGACATCCCACTCTGTTGTAACTGATGACAGAACCGGAGGTTCAGTAACTTTGAACATGGACCTGCACTGTGTTCTGTGTTCTATCATGAGTTTTACTTTTAGTACTTTAGAACATAGTGTAAACAGCTGTGTTCTCTGTTCTTCTAGTTTAAAACACAATAAATAAACAGTTTGAACAGAGAATCAATAACATAAAACTCCTGAATGATGAAAATGATTTTGATCCACAGAGAACCTGAAGCTGTGTTCTGTTAGAACGTTCTGCTGACTTTTGTTTGTGATGTTTTGTCCTCAGAGATGTTTCCAGAGTGACAGATAGCAGCCACGTCCAGCTTGACTCCAGTGAGTTTATTATTGATTATATTGATTAGAGAGATGGTGTGGGGTTCTCACATGTTCCACAGAGGTGGAACATTGACAAAGTTACAAGGTTTAATAGCCAAGAGTTCGATCTTTTAAAATATATTTTCCAGCATCATCAAAGAGTAAAAATCAAAATACAGTTTTGTCCCGGTTCTCCAGAATGAGTGAAGAACAGATAAAGTTGGGTTCTGTGAGACCTGAGCGTTCTCTACATTCTGTGTTCAGGTTCCAGCTCCTTTGACTCTCAGAAAGTCGGTCCTTCCATCTCCGTCACATCTCCTATGAGCCCCAGCGTTCTGTCCGGACAGGTCTCTGTAAGTTTACCCAGCATGCACTGCACCGCCACACCACACCACACCACACACCCCATAACCAATCAGCTGTCGGCTAACAGCTGTTTCCATGGTGATGTTTGTGTTTCAGACTGTGAACAGGCGTCCTCTGGTTCCCAGAGTCCAGGTAACTGTAGATGTAGAGCAGAGTGAGACGTCTGTCTGTTCCACTTTGTAGATGTTAGTTGAAGCTCCACCCACCAGCTGGTTACCAGGTAACCAGTGACAAGCTCGTTTACAGCTGTCTAGATGTAATGGAGTAGAACCATAAAGTAGAACCTTGTTTTTTGCTTTGTTTGGGTTGTGTCACTGTTGGACAGGGTTCCCTTTCTGTTCCACAGAGCCACATTCCTCTGTTGGGTTTCTCCATGTGTACTCTGTGGTTGTAAAGGGTTCCTTTGCTGTTAGATTTTACTTCAGTTTTTGTGGGGTTCTGTCAGCTATTCCTCTGTGTAGTTCTTCTGTTGTTCTTTTGGGATCTGCTGATGTTTGACTCTGGTGTCTTATAGGGCTATTCATGTGTTCCTCTGGGTTCTGCTGATGTTCTACAGGGTGTAGCTACTGCTCTGTGTGGTTCTTCTGTTCCTGAGAATTTTGTCGCTATTACACAGTGTTCTACTTTGTTCTGTAATGTTCTAGTAATGGGTACTTTTTGTTTTTTGTGGGGAGTTTTTTTTTTCTGTATATCATCACTGTTCCACAAGGTTCTCCTCTTGTTTTCCAGGGTTCCTCTGAAGCTATGTAAGGTTCTGTCCTGATTTTAAACCTGTTCTTTTACAGGTGAAGCTGTGGTACGATAAGGTCGGTCATCAGCTGATTGTCACCGTTCTTGGAGCCAAAGAACTTCCTGTCCGAGATGACGGCCGACCACGAAACCCGTACGTCAAGATCTACTTCCTGCCTGACAGAAGGTAAAGAACTAACTTGGTTCAGGTGTCTAAAGATGTTGTTCTCAGTTTTTTCTGGTTCCACATCTATGTTTTCTTACTTACATGATTCAAAACTTTAGAACCTGAAGAACCTCTGGTCTGGTTCTGTGTGTGTCCTGCTCTGTGATTGGCTGTTGATGTACCCTGTCCTCATAGTGATAAGAGTAAGAGGAGAACAAAGACAGTGAAGAAGTCTGTGGAACCTCGGTGGAACCAGACCTTCATGTACTCTCCGGTCCATCGACGGGAATTCAGAGAACGGATGTTAGAACTGACTGTCTGGGATCAGGCCCGAGTCCGAGAGGAGGAGAGTCAGTTCCTCGGAGAGGTGAGAACACACAGAGAACACATGAAGAATATGCTGAGAACACTGAGGAACACACTGAGGACACATGAGAACACACTGAGAACACATGGTGAACACACAGAGAACACTCAGAGAACACTTTCCCACCAACATGGAACCAGCAACTACTTTTGAACCACTCACAGGAGTCACAATGAGTGGAGCCGAGTCACACTGAGTCACACCAAGTTGAACCAAGTCAAACTGAGTCAAATCAAGTCACACCGAGTCAAGGCGAGTCAAACAGAGACAAACTGATTTAAACAAAATTAAACCGAGTCAATCTAAGTCACACAGAGTCGAGTCAAGCAGCACGTGTGAATAAAAAAGAGCAAAAGAGTCCCACGAGTCACAGACCGAGCAGCAAGTCTTCATGGACTGTTGATCAGAGGTGATAAATTCCTGAGACTGCTGCAGAGTCATGTGATCCAGGACTGAATACTGATTGGACCGTTTCATACTGAAGACAAACACCAGATGTTTTCTCTCCAGAGTGGGACAGACATCAGTTATAGACAGTCAGTTGTCTCATCTCTCTGTAGGACAAACTGACAGCTCTCTGTCTCTCTGCCTGTCTCCCTCCCTGTCCTCTGTCTGTCTGTCAGGTCCTGATCGAGTTGGACTCGGCTCTGTTGGACGATCAGCCTCACTGGTACAAACTGCAGCTCCATGATGTTTCCTCTGTGCCGCTGCCCAACGCCTCCCCCTACCTGCAGAGGAGAGGACTGCAGCCGGAGGACACGCTGAGCAGCAGGAGGCTGCAGAGTGAGACACACACAGAACACAGAACACACAGAACACAGAACACAGAACACACAACACACACAGAACACACAGAACACAGAACACACACAGAACACAGAACACACAGAACACAGAACACAGAACACACACAGAACACACAGAACACAGAACACACACAGAACACAGAACACACACAGAACACACAACACACACAGAACACAGAACACAGAACACAGAACACAGAACACAGAACACAGAACACACACAGAACACACAGAACACACACAGAACACACAGAACACACACAGAACACAGAACACAGAACACACAGAACACAGAACACACACAGAACACAGAACACACACAGAACACACACAGAACACAGAACACACAGAACACAGAACACACACAGAACACAGAAACACACAGAACACACACACAGAACACAGAACACACAGAACACACAGAACACAGAACACACACAGAACACACACAGAACACACAGAACACAGAACACACACAGAACACAGAACACACACAGAACACACAGAACACAGAACACACACAGAACACACACAGAACACACACAGAACACAGAACACACACAGAACACACAGAACACACACAGAACACACACAGAACACAGAACACACACAGAACACACACAGAACACAGAACACACAGAACACACACAGAACACAGAACACACACAGAACACACAGAACACAGAACACAGAATACACACAGAACACAGAACACACACAGAACACACACAGAACACAGAACACACACAGAACACACACAGAACACAGAACACACAGAACACAGAACACACACAGAACACAGAACACACACAGAACACACAGAACACAGAACACACACACAGAACACACACAGAACACAGAACACACACACAGAACACAGAACACACACAGAACACACACAGAACACAACACACACAGAAACACACACAGAACACAGAACACACACACACAGAACACAGAACACAGAACACACACAGAACACAGAACACACAGAACACACAGAACACAGAACACAGAACACACACAGAACACAGAACACACACAGAACACACACAGAGAACACAGAACACACACACAGAACACAGAACACACAGAACACACACAGAACACAGACACACACACAGAACACAGAACACAGAACACAGAACACACACAGAACACACACACAGAACACACACACAGAACACACAGAGAACACACACACAGAACACACACACACAGAACACAGAACACACACAGAACACACACACAGAACACACACAGAACACACACAGAACACAGAACACACACAGAACACACACAGAACACAGAACACACACAGAACACACACACAGAACACACACAGAACACACACAGAACACACACACACACACACACAGAACACAGAACACAGAACACACACAGAACACACACACAGAACAAACACAGAACACACACTCACACACACTCACACACAGAACACACACTCACACACACTGACAGAACCAGAGGTGGAACCAAGTCCTTGTCTAGTCCCAAGTCCTGATCTTTGAGTTTCAGGTCCTTAAACAAGTCAGCGTGTCTCAGATGTTCTGTCACATCACCAACATCTGTGGAACCCTAAACAAGAACAGCGGCAGGAACCCTGAACTGTTAAGAACCCCAGAGTTTGATGTCAGAAACACACACAGAACATCAGCTGCTGTACTCTAACATAAACATGTTGCTCAATTAGAAACTTTAGCATAATTAGCATAACCGTAAACACAGATGGTTTTGTAGTTTTTAGCGTCTTCAGTAACCGTGGAAACCTGAAGCTGCTGAAATACTGTCCATATAGTTAATTATGCTGAGTAGTAGGAGTACTTGACATGTCCAGGTTCTCGATTGTTCTATTGGCAGACCAACAGAGCGACCATCGATCTCATAGTTTTTGATGTTTGATGTAATTTTTTCAAGCTGGAGCTCAGTGACAGAACATTGTTCTTCACGGTTCTGTCTTGTTGTCTGATTCATGACTCGCATTTTTACGCAACAGACTTTTTCATCTTTGGACTCGAGGAATGAACCAAGTGTTTTCAAGTCGAGTCTCTTTTCATTTTGTCAGGTTGAATCAAAGTCATCAGATTTGTGACTCGAGTCCAGGTCATGTGACTTGGCTGCACCTCTAGTTAACATACTCCAACACACACAGTCCTGTTGTTTGTTTGTTTGTTTGTTTGTTGGTTTGTCTTCATCGTGATTTTGCTCTTCATCTGATTTTTTTCTCCCATGATGCTTTTCCAGATAAAGGTCCGTACTATAACTCAGGTAACAACATCTGTGTGTGTGTGTGTGTGTGTGTGTGTTTGTGTGTTTGTGTGTGTGTGTGTGTGTGTGTGTGTGTGTGTGTGTGTGTGTGTGTGTGTGTGTGTGTTTGTGTGTGTGTGTGTTTGTGTGTGTGTGTGTGTTTGTGTGTGTGTGTTTGTGTGTGTGTGTGTGTGTGTCAGATTAGTTGACCTTCCTGTAGAGGATTAAAGACGAGCTGCTTACAGGTTTAAACATCCTTCACCTCTGTCTCTCACTCCCTGTGTCTGTCTCACTCTGTGTCCTCTCTGTGTTTACTGTGTCTCCCTCTCACTCTCTGTCTCACTCCTGTGTCTGTCTCACTCTGTGTCCTCTGTGTCTTACTGTGTCTGTCTCTCACTCTCTGCCCGTCTGTCCCTGTCTCACTGTCTCTGTTCTTGTGTGTCTCTACAGGGTCTCAGAGGATCAGTGACAGTGAGTTTTCAGATTACGACTGTGAAGACGGGATCGGGTGATATCAGGTGAACTCCATGTCCCATCATGCCCTCAGAGTCAAACTCAGTCACATGTCCTTTAAAGTTCAAGCTTTCCTGTGTTTCCTGTTTAACAACATGTGACCAAAAACAGAAAAAACAAAATGTCAGCAAGAACCAGTCAGATCCTGACCTCCACCTGTCAATCAAATTCTTCAGCACAGAGCTCACATTCATCCGTTAAATAATGTGGTTACCATGGTGACGGGCCTGCTGATGGTTCTGGTTCTGACAGAACATATTCTTCTCTCTGTCCAGACTACAGACAGAATGGCGGGACTTCCACAGCTCCACCCCTCAGTGCCGGAGCAGGTGATGCTGTCCAATCACTGCTCTCGATCCGACATCGTCAGGATGAGGTCACGGTCGCAAGCCAACCACCTCCTCAGAGGTAACTCTGTCGTGTGTGTGTGTGTGTGTGTGTGTGTGTGTGTGTGTACATATATACAGACCCAGTTTAAAGGGACAGTTCATCCAAACATGATCACCCTCATGATGATTGAAGGTACATAAGTGAAATAAGTTATTTTTATTTATTAGTTTACTTATTACTTGGTATCAAAGTTACATTAGTTACATTACTTGTTATAATATACTGAACCTTGTTGCTCTCCAAAGATGAACAGTTAATCCAGTGAAGCTGTCCACATGTCCACTGTAGTTGAAACTCAAAGTAATGACATTACTTCAACCTGTGAAAGTATCTCCTGACCTGCTGCATCATCAGAAGAGGAAGGTCAAAAGTAACTCAGTGTCTCAGAGTTACTTGGTTTAGTAACTGTAATAGTATTACTGTTTTGGAGATTGTAATCCCCTACACTACATATCATTGGAGGACAGGAGAGGAGAGGAGAGGAGAGGAGAGGAGAGGAGAGGAGAGGAGAGGAGAGGAGAGGACAGAAGAGGACAGGAGAGGACAGAAGAGGACAGGAGAGGAGAGGAGAGGACAGAAGAGAGAGAGGAGAGGAGAGGAGAGGACAGAAGAGGAGAGGAGAGGACAGAAGAGGAGAGGAGAGGACAGAAGAGGACAGGAGAGGAGAGAGAACAGGAGAGGACAGGAGAGGACAGGAGAGGAGAGGAGAGAGAGGACAGGAGAGGACAGGAGGAAACGTGCGCAGGGGCTGCTGTTTAAGGGGCGTCAAGTAATTTGGCCACGCCCATCAAAGCCAATATCAAACTGATGAATGTCCGAGTTTCATGTGACTTGAAGCACAGTCAAGTCTCATTAATGTAATTAATTTAGACAGAAAGAACAATAGCGTTTGGTTCATTAAGACATACCTGTGTGACAATGTGTGAAAAGTTGTGGTGATTGGATCAAAACTGGAAGGTTGTTTGTGATCATCACAACTTCCTGGAGGGACTGGGTTTTGACCTGATGAACTTCTGGTATCGCAACAATCAATCAGCTTCCAGAAAAGGCTCACCTTCATTTCACACGTCACTGTCACTCTGTCTCAACCCCGCCCTCTGACCTCTGACCTCTGATTGCCAGCGGTAACCCTCTGTACCCGTTGTACGGGAGGACGCCGGCGGCTCTGCGAGGCTCCAAACTGAGCCGAGCGTGATTTCTGACACGGGCCAGTACAGCAGCCTGGACAGGTAACACACCTGACAGACAGACAGGTCACATGATCAGTCAGCCAATCAGAACATCGTTTAGCACCAGGAATAACTAGTACTGGGAGTACCAGTTGTGTTACTGGATTGGTATTTTTGTGTTAATGGTCATACAACTGGTTGTGGTACTGGTTTTAGTCCTTGCTGTAATTCTTGTTGCCGTACATGTTGCAGTACTGGTTGTACTCCTTGTTGTGGTCCTTGTTGCAGTACTGGTTGTAGTACTGGTTTGACTGGTTTGTCTGTGTATTCAGGAAGTCACTGAGGAGAATGTCTGTTGCCAACTCTCTCGATTCCACCGACAGGTACTGCAACTGTAGTAAGAATATTCACGGTCGTAGGAGTCGTAGCAGTCACGGGAATAGTAGTAGTCACAGTATATATAGTGGTTGTCATAGTAGTTGCAGTAATTGTAGTAGTAGTAGTCATTGAGTCGCAGTAGTAGTTGTAGTAGTGGCAGTACTCATGACTTTCTGATGTACATGTGTGTGTTTTTCTGTGTGTAAGATACTTTAACGGTCCAAACCAAACTCCATGGACAAACCACATGATGAATGGGAGCTGTGAGGACTACAGGTGAGCCCTGGGGCTGATGGGTAATGTAGTGTTTGATGATGGTCAGCAATCAGTGAAGTTAATCTGAATGAGATGTACTACAGATGTGTCCCTTAGAGGGCAGGTGAGCTGGTACCTGTCATCTGAGGACAAACCTGACAGGTGCAAGGCTGTCCTGAGGTCAAAGGTCAGTGAAGATCTGATGTATTTCTGTTCTTCAGTCAGGACTTCATTCGACTTTCCCTATGAACCAGATGCCTACGACGAGGAACTCCTCAGGTAAACAGACGGACAGCTGGACATTCAGACATTTGACATTTGGACATTTAGACAGTTGGACTTGTGATGGTTTAGAGGACAGATGTAGATTTAGAGGACATTAGAAGTTTCCTCCTTCGTCCCTTCATCCACAGTAAAGGCCTTTCTCAAAACAGATTACATCAAGATTAGATTTGTGTCTTCTGGTGTCCTCAGCTGAACGCAGGTGATTTAACTCACTTGTTCTAATTGCATTTGTCTGTAGAAAAATTTGAGAACAGCCTCAGAACTTCCCTCATTTCTCTCCCAGCATCCCTTGCTGTGTCTGCCCTATCACTGAGGCCTTATGGGAAATGTATGTGCCAAATTACAGGTTGATTTTTCTTTTTCATTGATGTCTGATTTAAATTAATCAGTGAAATAACCTTCTTGTTTCAGCAGGTGAGACAAGCTGACTGAGCACGTCGTTTAGCTGACACGGTGGCTCGCAATTAACTAACACCTCCTGCAGCAGATGCAGTGGTTGTCATGGTGACAGTGCAGCAGATGCAGGGGTTGTCATGTTAACAATTGTCATGGTGATGTGCAGGTACAGTCGGGGATGGACCGACGGATTACTACAGTCGCTCTCGGTCAGCTGATCAGCGAGCAATGGTGGACCGACCCGTCTACATACGCTCTCACTCCACCGACAGAGCTGACTCCACCTACCTGAGGTCCAGACGCGCTCCGCCCCACCCTCACCTGCCCCAACCAGGTGACCCCCAGCCGATCAATCACAGAGCAGCTCTGTGGTGTTTGCTGAATGATGCCTGACTGAACATTGACCGCACCTCTTTTTTTAACCACTCTGCTTCCTGATTGGCTCACAGTGACATCAAACAACTGCCTGCCTGCTGTTGTCTTATCATAAATCTGTGGCCTTAACCTTTAATTTCTTTTTCTGCATGGTTCATGTCTGATCGTGTCTTTGTTCTATTTTTTGACTCCAGTTTGTTTTACAGCACGCTGCCTTTCTGTTGTTTGTTTGTTTGTTTGTTTGTTTGTTTGTTTGTGTTGCATGAGTTGCTGAGCTGTGAACCTCTCTCTGGGATTTGAGTCTTTCTGTTCTCCATCGCTAATGTAGCATAGCATCCTAACTAAAGCCTTAACCTTCCTTTACTAATGACTCCGACCCTTGACCTTTGAGCGTTTGACCTTCCCTCCTCGGTCAGGTTGATTCCTGTTTGTTGATTCCTGTTTTGTTTTTTCTTTGTTCTGACAGGTCAAACCCACGGCGGATCAACCCAGACAAGTCCTTCAGGAACGCCAGTCTGCAGCCGAGGACGCCAGCTGCCCATCATCCCGCCCAAAGGAGCCCCAGACAGAAGTGCGTCTGTTAGTTACCTGTCAGGTGACCAACCAACCAACCAACCAACCAACCTGCTCATGCGCGCAGACACATGAACACCTACAGACAGATTTACTCAAACTACATTTTCAGGAGATGCCTTAAAGGGAAAGTTTGGTGCTTTTAGTTTCAACATCTGAACAGTGGACAGGTTAAAAATGACTTGGTGGTCACTGAGCAGTCATCTGATCTCTGTTGGTGGTTTTGTCAGTAGTCCTGCTGCTGCACCGCTTGTAGTCTGTGAATTTTCTGAGACCGTTTCAGTGATCAGTGTCTCTGCAGCTCATAAACTGATGACTGATGATGAAAATGAAATGAAAATGATTGGAGGACATTGCTGACAGGAAAAGTAAGATTGGTTTCAAACAGTACAGCTCAGTTTTTTGGCTCATCTGTTGTCTAAAATGTGAGGATGTAAAGTCTTTACAGGTGTCGGTGTCTATGTGACAGCATGCAGTGTATTATAAATATAGAGAATTGCGGGTGGAGGTGGTCTAACAATGGGTTCTGTCTTTCAGATGGAGAACCTCCTGACTCTGTGCAGACAGGTACAACCTGTGATCTGTGTAGTTTCACACCTGAGTGATGTGTCCTTCAGCTGAGAACTAGAACCCTTCTGTTTCTTTGTGGTACTTTTGAGAGGAGATCTTTGTAGCACTTGTTGTTGTGTTCGTCTTGGACTTGTTTGACTCTTGATAGCAGGTGATTTTGGGACATATTTAAGAAAATGAACTACATCATGGTGGGAAGGAAGAAAGGTGTGTATCTAGAAGGGAACATCAGACCAATGAAACATCTCATGAGATCATTTTAACCCAAACCATGATCTTTGTCTAAACCTACACAGATCAGAACCACATTAACAGTCACATTATAGACAAATCTGGCAAAATACCAGAAGTTAACAAGCTGCCATGCTGCAGTGGCGTCTCCCTACAGTTTGAGCATTAATGAATGAATGCAACCATTCATAAGAAGTTTACAAGTTTTTACGTTTACACTTTTATGTAACCTTACTTTGACAACAATATCCTGGAAGTCTGGAGAAACCTCTGCAGTTCATCTGCTCCAACAGTCAAGTCAGACTACGACTTTGGAAAAAAAGAAATTTACAAATATTTACTTGATGAAGAGAAATGCTGTCTGAGAGCAGACTCTACAGAGATTCTTGAATGATCAGAGGATTGCCATGTGTCAGAGTGGAACAAAGGAACTTTGTTCCTGAAAATCTTCAATACCTGATAAAAATGTGCATTCATCTACAGTATATGTTTAATATATATTACACAGAACTTCATCACTTGACTGTGGCAGAGATGGTCTGTTTTGAAGAATGGTAATGTCATCATCCTAAAAGGAACCTTCATCAGTTACTGAGGTCCGATTCAGATCTGGCTTTGCATTCGTTGTACTGAGCTGTGTGGTGCCGCGTAAATGGTCAAACAAATTAATTGTGTTACCTCTCGTTGTGGCAACAGGTGCAAGTCACTGTCGACACAGAACACGTGTTTGGTCAATATCATCCTTCTTGTAGCCGAAATAATTCCAGATCACTGACTGCTTTTCTTTTGGCACCAAGTCTTTGTTTTCATGCATTTTCTCTTGTTCGTTGCTCATTTTTCAATGTTGTTACCAGCGACTCACTTCACATGCAGGGCGTGGTCCGCTTTGGCAAACTGATTAAGAACGATTGTGATTGGTGGATCGCTGCGCGCAGTGTGTGTCACGTACCCTTGAAATTAGATGAGAACACGTTTGCCTCCTACATCGCAGGACCTGTGATATGACTATTGCGCACACGCATATCGCGATGACGATGCTCAAGCGATATATCGTGCAGCTCTAATTTAACTGAAACCAAGAGAAATCTCTTGAGAAATTTTGGGTTTCTCTAGACACAACCAGCAGACACAGATAGTGATGGACAGGACGTACACCCATGGTAGTTGCAGCAGCCGTTAGAGGTGGGACACAAAGCAGTCGCTGGATTTACCTATAAAACATCATCAGTTTGTACAATAAGATCAATGGAGAAAGAGTTTTGTAAATCAGCAGTGTGCTCTGCCTCAAACTAAATAGTTCAGACTTGATGTGGTCTGAACTTGTCAAAGTGTTTTGAGTTTCATCCTGATTTCCATCCATCAGCTTCTGGTCCTGGTGATGGATGTAGTTTTCTGACGTCCATGACTGATGAAGAAAAACTTCTTCTGGTCACGAGCAGAAGAATAAATTTGAGGAGACTCAGTTGTTCTTACTGAATATATGACTTGATGTGACACATGTCCGGACAGATGGATTCAGTTCATATCAAAGGCTTAAAGATACAATAGAAACACTTTTTACAGAATGTTTCACATTGAACAGAAACATATCATCAGGACGCTGGACAAGAGGACAGTACAATACATAAGCAACAATGACAATGGTCCAGGTTGTCCAGACTTTATTCAAGGCTCAAGAGATCTGAGCACAAGACAAGATGGAACACCTGAGTGACAGTCACCCAAGAGAAACTGGTCCCAGGTGAGAATGCAAAAGAAACACTGGAGCTCATAGACCCACCTGTGTCCTTTAAATATGTTGTGTGGGAACTCGGATTCACAGTCACCTACAGCAGAGGAGATAATGACATCTGGTCGGGTCTGTGGATGGATACACCACTTTGCCCAGATGAAAGAAACTTGTTTTATTCCTGTTGTGCTGAACTTTGACCTCTGAGTTCTGTTACGCCTACAGCTGTAATCATTTCAATGATAGCTTCTTAAATGTAATATTTTTGATAATGCTCAAATTAATTGATTAATCAAGAAAATAATCAACATATTAATCAACAATGAAAATAATATGGGCGTCACGGTGGTGCAGTGGTCAGCACTGCTGCCTCACAGCAATTGAATTCTCCAGCTGGTTGGATCAGGGTCTTTCTGTGCAGAGTTTGCATGTTCTCTCCGGTTCGCGTGGGTTCTCTCCGGGTTCTCCGGCTTCCTCCCACAGTCCAAAGACATGCATGCAGGTTAATTGGTGACTCTAAATTGCCCGTAGGTTGAAATGTGAGTGTGAGTGCTTGTCTGTCTCTGTGTGTCAGTCCTGTGATGAACTGGCGACTTGTCCAGGTGAACCCGCCTCTCACCCAATGTCAGCTGGGATAGACTTCCACCCCCTGCAACCCTTTGGAATAAGCGGTTGCAGAAAATGGATGAATGAATTAAAATAATAATTAGTTACACGCCAGCTGACTGACAGGGGAACTGGTTCCATCAGTTTTTGATAACAGTAGATATAGAAAAGTAGCCATATGATTGCTTATCTTCATAAACCAGTCATGTGATCATTCATCACCTCATCATGTCTGTTTTCATTTGTCTCTCTGATCATCTTTTCTTTGTCATTTGTCTCAAATCTTTTGCTGACCATTAGTCTTGGGCACGCCCACCACAGGAGTGCAGCCCGCACTGACTCCTCCCCTCAACATCAGGTCCCACCCCTGTCCACAAACAAGTCCCTCCTCTATTAATCATCAACCTCCACCTGTCATACGAATCCAAGCTCCACCTCCTGGAACCGCCCAATCTCACCCACCTCCTGCTCCTGCGCATGTGCCTGCACCTGTGCAAGCTCCTATCCAAGCCCCGCCCCAGCTCCAGCACCTGCCCAAGCCCCACCCTCAGTCCCAGTTCCTGCACCTGCCCCAATGCCGTCCCATACCGCCCCAGCTCCAGCACCTGCCCAAGCCCCACCTCAGTCCCAGTTCCTGTACCTGCCCCAATGACATCCCAACCACCATCCCTTGCTCCAACACCTGCTCAAGCCCCGCCCCAGCTCCAGCTCCAGCACCTGCCCAAGCTCCACCCTCAGTCCCAGTTCCTGCACCTGCCCCAATGGTGTCCCAAACCCCGCCTCAGCTCCAGCTCCAGCACCTGCCCAAGCTCCACCCTCAGTCCCAGTTCCTGTACCTGCCCCAATGGCGACCCAACCACCAACCTCTGCTCCAACACCTGCTCCAGTCCCACCCCAGCTCCTGTTGTCCAATCACATTCACCTCCTGAACCTACCCTTCCTCCTGCACCTGCTTCAACACCTACTCCAACACCTGCCCCAACACCCACACCTGCCCCCTCACCTGCCCCTCACCTGCTCCGCCCCACAGACTCCAGGTGCGTACCTGATGTGTTTGTAAACAAGTCAGTCATGAACATCCAGTAGAACAAGTAGCTAGTCTCATCTGTTCATTCATTCATTCCTTCATTCATTTGTGTGTTCATCTTTCTTACATCATTCTGATGTCATCATGTCCCACCTGTCCGTGTCAGAGCCAGACAGGCGCTCAGCAACACCTGGAGGGACCAGGAAAGGCAAGTCAGAGTGTCAGCTGATGTCATGATGCATTCAGGTGATGTGATGATACGTTCAGGTGATTTGACGATCACGTTCAGGTGATGTGATGATGCGCTCAGGTGTTGTTGATGGATATTGGAATCTGATTGGTTTGACTGATGTGATGTCAGAAGGAGTGTGGTTGTAGTCTGATCAATCATCTCTCTGCCATGATGCAGAGGTCATGGGAGGACCAGCAGAAGAAAAACAGCCAATGGTATGGTTCCACCTGTTAGCCACACCCAGACAGGTAGCCCTGCCCCTGTAGAGAGTTTAGTCATGTGACATGTTAGTTGCCTGACTCTGAGATGATAGAGTTATCTGTCCATCCATACATCTGTTCATCCACCCATCCATCCATCCATGAATCCACCCATCCATCCATCCATCTATCCATCCATGAATCCATCCATGTATCCATCCATCCATCCATCCATCCATGTATCCATCCATCCATCCATCCATCCATCCATGAATCCATCCATCCATCCATCCATCTATCCATCCATGAATCCATCCATATCCATCCATCCATCCATCCATCCATCCATCCACCCATCCATGAATCCATGAATCCATCCATCCATCCATGTATCCATCCATCCATCCATCCATCTATCCATCCATGAATCCATCCATATCCATCCACCCACCCATCCATCCATCCATGAATCCACCCATCCATCCATCCATGAATCCATCCATGTATCCATCCACCCACCCATCCATCCATCCATGAATCCACCCATCCATCCATCCATCCATCCATGTATCCATCCACCCACCCATCCATCCATCCATGAATCCACCCATCCATCCATCCATCCATCCATCTGCTCATCATCCATTCATCTGTTTGCTTGTTTATCACTTCCTGTTGTCTTTTTCATCTGTCCATCTCTGTTGAAGGAGAGGTGTCAGCGCTGAGTGAAGGTAAACGTTCTGTCTTTAATTCATTCTGAAGGTTCTGGTCATGACGTTCTTTAACGGTTATCGTAGACGATGGGACCTACTGACGTCCGTGTGCTCCACATTTGGTCCTAGTTTTCATCCTTTGATCTTTGCCAATCAACAGATTAGTCGATCAGGTCCAGACAGACATGGCAGCACATGTTGCTCCTAATGTTCCACGTTTGCACCATTTTTTCAACTGACAAAGTTTTGACAGGATTAATTCATCAATAAATCAAGAAAATGATCGACGGATTGATCAACAATGGACATAATGAATAGTTGCAGCTCTACATTTAAAGATATTTAAATTCATCAGTGACATCACTGTCCAATACTATGACATCAGAGTTGTAATTACGTCTTTTGTGTCTCTGCAGGTGTGATGAAGGATCCATCAAAGGTGAACACACTGAAATATAACATCAACATATTACATCACTGATGATGTCACACACCTGCTCACCCGCTCACCTGTCTCTGTCTGCAGATGAGGGACAGTCTGTCCTTTAAATCGTCAGACAGTGATGTCAGCGATGTGTCGGCCATGTCTAGCGACGTACGTTCTGCCCGCAGGATCAGGTGAGACTGGCAGGCAATCACAGTCTATCTTAGCATGCTGTTAGCATCACATATTAGCATGTTTACATGTGTTAGCATGTTTACGTGTTAGCCTGTTAGCATGTGTTAGTGTGTTAGCAGGTTGTTTATTACATGGGTTAGCATGTTAGCATGTTGTATGTTTTCTGTACATTAGCATGACATTGTGTCTGCATGTTTCTGTCTGCATGCTGGTGTCTTCTTCTCTCATTGGCTGATCCAGTCGGGTGGAGGCTCTGCAGAGCCAATCAGAAGAGCTGGGGTCGGGGTCAGAGGGAACACAGGAAGTAGTGGGTGCAGCACTGGCCACATTGCAAAAGAGCGAATCTGTGGAGGAGGGAGAGGAGGAGGAGCCTGAGCCTGCAAAGTAAGAAACTGACCAATGGTGCGGTCCAAACCGTTGGCTGTACGACAGCAGTGACCCCACCCACTTTATCCGTTTGTTCTGAGCCTCTCCTCTCCCTCAGGTGACTGACAGGTGTGGTATTTCTTCTCTCATCCTGCAGGGCAGCGCCGGTGTCCGGAGCTCCTTTGCAGAAGTCATCGAGCGTTGGTGGCGAGATTTGCTCACTTGGGCGAAACGACGATGATGATGATGACAAGAAGAGACGCTCAAGCTTTGGAGCGAAGATGATGGGAATGGTCGGACTGGGAAAGAAGAGTCAGAGCGCCTCCCAGCTCAACCCTGAGGGTCAGTCCCAGTCCAACCAGTAACAGCAGCCAGGAGCAGTTTTAAGCTCTGCTGGTGTTCCACAGGGTTTAACGTTCAGCCCACTGCCGATTGTTTATTTTAGAACCAGATATTCAGCTCATATTCATATCTTGTTGTTCTCTCTGTCCATCATGCATCCATTCATCCGACCCTTCAGAGGAGGAGAAGAAGAAGAAGGTGGTGAGACTTCCTGTCCAGAGGAGCGTAGAAACCGGATTGGCCGTCGAGTTTAAGTCTCGTTTCACTCGACAACTGAGCCGTGACCCAGATGCCGAGGAACCCAAACCTGGAGCGTAGGAACCTCTGCTTCTTTCTTCTTCGTTTCCTCAACCTTTATTGTATTTTCTGTTTTTTGTAAACATCTTTTATATTTTATTATTTTTATAGTTTTGTCTCTTTTGTTTTTAAATTGATTATTATCTGTTTTTATCTGTGATAACTTTATTTTGTGTCTTCAGTTTGATATTTCCGGGAGTGAAGTTGGCGTCAGACAAACAGTTCACTGGCTTCCTCGAGGGATTAGGCCCCGCCCAGCTGGCTGGACGTCAGACTCTGGCCACACCCCCTATGGGTAATGACCAATCAGAGCTGGATTTAGCTTTCTTTAATATTCTACTCTCCATTTATACTTATATATTACTCACAACTTAAAGACAACACAAACAAACAGAACAAATCACATGACTGTTATCTGTGACATCACATCACACAAGTTCCTCTGGTTGGCTATTTGTTGGTCAGGTGACATCCAGATTGGGATGGTGTACAGGAAGGAGCGTCTGGACGTGGAGGTGATCCGAGCCCGAGGGCTTGTGGGTAAACAAGGCAACAAGAACACTCCAGGTACAAATACTGCACACTGGAGTACACACTAATACACACTGGAGTACAGAATGAAACAGTACTACAGTGTACTAATACCACAGTATGAGCTGATTGTACTGATCATGTATCAGCAAATAATACAGTGTTCATGAGATGTTTATTACAATCAGTTTTAAACAAACGAGGAGATTCTGGTGTTTAATTAATGTTTGTTAACATTTATGACAGTTAATGACTGATGTTAGAACATACGTGTCATTATAAGACAACAGTCCAACCAAAAAATTAAAATTAAAAATCCTGTCACAAACATGTGAAAACAGGTGGAGCATACAGTCCATGCACCTGTTCTTCAACTAGTGATCAATCTAACTGAAGAACACTGAAGAACACACCATGACCGCTCTAAGGATCATCTAGATGTAGATAAAGACAAACTGGTTTCAGACTGGACTGTGTTTGTTAATGGGGTGTGTGTTTGTGTGTAGCTCCGTATGTGAAGGTGTATCTGATGGATAACGGGAAGTGTGTGTTGAAGAGAAGAACTCGTCTGGCGAGAAAAACACTCGACCCTCTTTATCAACAACAGCTGCAGTTTGAAGAAAATCCAGAAGGAAAAGTTCTGCAGGTACAAACACACACGAAGTTGTGATCGTAGGTGTCACATGACGGCGGTGTTGTTGTGATTGTAAGCTAGGGTTGGACGATTGGACGACTATATCGTCTGTTGACGATGGGCTGAATCCATCGCCGTTTGCTTTTTTTGCCTGATTTTTATGGCGATATTTGTCATTTTATTTTGCTAATGTAACATCGGCAGAGTGACGGCCTCTGCTCTGCACCGCGCTCTCATCCAGCGGTGCAGGACACGCCCACTCAGCTGACCAGGAGTGATCTGATCTGGTGACGAGTGAAAACAGTCTGCAGAGTCAGACTCTTTAAACTGTTTCCACACAGTGAAGTGAGGATTTATTTTGACCAAACCAGAGTTGGTGTTTGTTGGAAGAGCGGACAGACTAACAAAGACAGTCTTGGTGAGTTTTACATGTTTTTCTGTCGAGTTTAATGAAATGTGTTTTCTGAGGCGTTAACGAGCCAATTAAGTTTGTATTAGTTTGGTAAAAGAGAGAAACTTGAGTTCAGAAGGTGAACGGTTGTATTTCTCAGTTTAAAGTGGAAAATAAGTGTGAAAACGTAGTGAGTTTATTTTGTCCACTGGACGTAGTGAACGTACGCAGCGTGTTTAACAGCACAAGTCTCCCAGCTGAGACCTGAGAGGACGGGAGGAGGTGGGTGGGGCGACGATGGTATCACCAATCACCGATGGATGAACTGACGATGATCGCTTGGAAAGTGTTAGCATATCGCCCAACTCTATTGTAAGCGTCACATGACTGGTGTTGTTGTCGTAGGCGTCACATGACTGGTGTTGTTATCGTAGGCGTCACATGACTGGTGTTGTTATCGTAGGCGTCACATGACAGCAGTGTTGTTGTCGTAGGCGTCACATGACCGGTGTTGTTGTCGTAGGCGTCACATGACTTGTGTTGTTATCGAAGGCGTCACATGACTGGTGTTGTTATCGTAGGCGTCACATGACTGGTGTTGTTATTGTAGGCGTCACATGACAGCAGTGTTGTTGTCGTAGGCGTCACATGACCGGTGTTGTTGTCGTAGGCGTCACATGACCGGTGTTATCGTAGGTGTCACATGACTGGTGTTGTTATCGTAGGCGTCACATGACTGGTGTTGTTATCGAAGGCGTCACATGACAGCAGTGTTGTTATCGTAGGTGTCACATGACGCCACATGAATATGTCAATTTTTCACCCTTTAAAGTCTCTCTGTGTCTGTCTGTCTGCCTCTGACCTGTCTGTCTCTCTGTAGATCATCGTCTGGGGTGACTACGGTCGGATGGATCATAAATCCTTCATGGGCGCTGCTCAGATCCTATTGGATGATCTGGACCTGTCCAACATGGTGATTGGCTGGTTTAAACTCTTTCCTGCCACCTCACTGGTGGACCCTACTTTGGCCCCACTAACAAATAAGGAGACAGAGGGCAGCAAGTCGTAGCGTCTGGGGGCAGGACCAACAGTGTCGCCATAGTAATGGGCTGGGAGGGAGCAGGAAGGGACATGCTGTCACCGGGCGGAGCCTTAAAAAAAAGTCCCATGATCCTCCTCTGCTGCTGCATGCTGCATGATGACATCACATCAATGACATAACAGTGTCACAATGATGTCACCGCGAGGAAGTTGGAGGATCTACTCCCTGATGCTCAAACAGGAAATGACTCTCCCAGTGAGGGCGGGGCCCACAGCAAAGGATGCTGGGAAAAGAAAGGAGAGGAGCAGCCATGACCTCCAGCTGCCAGTCTATCACAGCAGCTCCTCAGAAGTCATGTGACTGTTAGAGGCATGAAACCATAGACTAGTTTCCATGGAGACGCAGGAACATGGAGGTCTGGTTCTTTATGTTTTTGCATGGAACATTAAAACATAAAAAACATCAACTGTGAACAAAGTTAAAGAACACGAGAACATGAAAACTGTCAAATAAAAAGATTCTCAACGCTCAGTGGTTCTCTCTGAAAATGTGTTCTAAACAACAGGACGACTAAGGTTATGTTAGGTTCTGTAAGGTTCTACAGGCATCATTGATAGGATTCTTTAAGGTTCTTCTCATCACTGACATGACAAAAAAGACTCTTTGTATCAACTCTGGTTCTCTTAAAGTTCTACAGGCATCACTGACAACATTCTGGGAAGGATCTAATGGTGTTGCTCTGAATGTTATGGTTCTTTAAAGGTTCTGTTGGTATTGCTGAGATTCTGATTCAATAAAGCTCTAATAGTCTGGCTGACAAGATTTTGACTCTATAAAGGTTCTACAGGCATTGCGACAAGATTCTGGTTCTAGTAGGTATAGGTTCTAGTGGTATTGCTGATAAGACTCAGACTCTATAAAGTTCTGCTATTAATTCAGGCAAAATTCAGGATATATGAAGGTTCTATGCATATTCCTGACAAGGTTCTGGTTTTTGATTCTATAAATGTTCTACATGTGCTGCTACTAACATTCTGGATCATAAAAATTATTGCTAACAAGATGTGGGTTCTATAAAAGGTTCTACTAGTACTGCTTCCAAGTCTACTGGTTCTATAAATTTTCTTCATGTATCACTGACGAGACTTGAAGGTTCTACATGTGGCTATGGAGAACAAAGACTATTCTGATTGAATGTTTGAACGTTCATAATACAGATGTTGTTTATTGTTTAATAAAGAACAAGGAACAAACAACATCAGTATATTTTTAAAATTGTTACGTTTCATTAATTATACTTTATGATAAAATGTTTATGAACTCGTCTCCACGGCAACAGTTAAATATTTAAATCCGTCTCCAGCTTAAGTTTTCTGTTTTTACTTTGACCAACTCAGAACATGATTATATCTTTATTCTCTTCATGTTTTGTTCCAACAAACATTTAACATTTAAAAATCTTTTCAGTGTGGAAATATTATCCTTCTGCTGTCGACTGAAACCACAAAGTCTCTTCACAATTTAACAAATTTATTTCAGAAGCAAATGATGAGATACGTTGATCAGATTTGTTTTTTTAATCACATTGCATTTGTGTATTTCAGGTTCCCTGTTGATGAACTAGGTTCTGTTAAATAAACCCCTAAAAATGTGTATCGTGGTTTATTGAAACAAAATCAGATACAGACTCAGTGAACTGCAGGATTAAGTCTGGAAGACGTCCACCGACACGTCTTCAATTTGTGACACAAGAAATTTATGGAGACGGAGATAAAGGGAGGACGACCAAGAACATCGGAGGAAAACATCGATCATGTAAGACAAGCCTTTGATTGTTCTCCATGCTGCTGCCAGACAGTGTTCCAGTTCCAGTGATCCTCCTCCTCCATTAGTTGAAGCACATCGAGACGGTACTCGATTTCTCGCCGTGTTCGCTGTAGCATCGCCTCATCAACGACATCAGGGATCTTTTACTTCATGTGTGAAGCATGAATGTGATTAAAAACTTTGATAACCTGAGTACATAGAACAAATCTGATCAATATCTCATTAATTGCTTTTGTAATAAATGTGTTAAATTGTACAGAGACTTTGTGGACATCTGGAGACAAACAGAAGAAACTAACTCAGTTGCTGGAGCAAAGCCGGCGTCCTTCACTGTGACCAGCCTGTAAACGTCACATGATCACTGAGATCATTATTAAATAAGAGAAGAGCTGGACTGAAACATGAACCTTTAATCATCTTTAGTGCAGTTTAACAGTTTTTAACAGTTTCTTACTTTTTACAGACTCAAAGAAAAACTAAACACCAAACAATCTGAATCATGCAGGTCAGAAAAACAACAACAGCTACACAACAACCAGTTAACACAAGAATAATTAGAATAACAACAACAACAACAACAACAATAATAATAATGATAATAAATATACACAGTCACACTCACACGAGGTCAGCTGAGATCTGAGTACCAAAAACAAACATTATAAATACAGACGGTCCGTTTGGAACGATGGCTTCAGTTTGACGAGGAAGAGGAGGAGGAAGAGGAGGAGGAGGAGTTTAAGTGTTCTCACAAAATCTTAAAATCTTTAGAATCCAGAAGAACATTTAACAGAACCTTCAAAACGACGGAACAGGCCCTCTGACTCAGAGGGTTCTCCACAGTCTAGGTCTCAGAATGTAAACATGACTCATGACCTTTGACCTTTTATATGTTCAGATCGAGAACGTTCCTGTAGAACAATTAGATGTTGAACCTTTTCTCTGTCAGTCAATAACCTGGTCTTCCCTTTAGAACCAGTCTGTAGGTTTGGGCATCAAGAAGCAGTTCTAAACAAAAATTGATTTTAGAGGAATCATTAACTCTGTTTATTGATTCTGACACAAAGTCTCAGATTAACAATCATCTTCATTGCTGATCAATCTGTCAATCATTTTCCCGATTCATCGACAGATAAGTCCTGTCCCAATCTTGTCAGTCGAAGAACATGTCGGAACACGTAGGACACAAGGACATTTGAAGTGACATGCTGCCACCCAGATGTCCTTTTCAGAGACATTCCTGACTTACAGGGAAAATCGATAAATCCGCTGATTGATTGGTTCAAATGGTGAGCAGATGTCTCCACACTAGGACCAGTTTTTCAAGTCTTTCCTGTAACAATTATTTTCATTACTGATCAATCTGTTGATCAGTTTCTGGAGTAATCGATCAGTAAAGTCAGTAAACCCCAAAACAGACCACTGTCACCACAGTTACTGAGCTAATGTCAGAATCAATGAAATCTAATCAATACCCAAACCTACAGTCAGGGCACCGACCAGGTGGGAACATTTAGTACCGGGAAGGAACCACACAGGAACCTGAAGCTTCTGTAGGGACCAGAATGAGGGCCACATGACCTGGGGAGGTAGCCCAGCTAGCATTAGCACAAATCGTTAGCAAACTGCTGCCTGAGGGATCGATTCAGTCGATAAAGATCAATATATTACAAAAGGACTGTGGTGTTGTGCTTCATTTTCAATAAACTGATACATGAATATCAGTTGATTCAAATTAGCAGCTGATTCACAGCGCTGATCAATTTAAACATGAAATTAGATTCTGTCAACATTTCAACAGAAAAAACATTTTGTTTGTTTTTTAATGTAAATGTGAATAACGAGTAAAACTGATGGTTCCTCTAAAGTCTGTTAGGATTGATTTGTTCTTGTGCACCACACTGACAGTTCTCTAACCTGTTTTTTAGAACCCTGATGGTGTCTGAAACGTTTATTTTCCTATTTTTCACCAATAAAAAGTGGTGGTACCACCACAACCTTTCCATTTGATTCCTGGTGTCAATATTTTAAAAAGTGGGTTCGTCTGTCTGTGTGCTGTTTGGGTCAGGAGCTCGTGTGGACGTCAATTCAAGATGGCCGCCATGACTGCCACAGGATCTGTCGCCCTTGACAACATCAAAGATTCTCAACAGACACCATCATGGTTCTAAAATTCAGGTGCGTGGGAACATATTTGTCCTACTAGACCATGAATATCACAAATCAGATCAAAGTATCAGTCAAAATAATCAGCTTTATATTTTTAAATAGTTCAGTCCTATTGATTATCATCAATAATCAGGAATAAATTGATATTTCTGGAGTGTAGAGTGTAAATATGTGACCTGGTTGAAAGCTCAGGAACAGCAGTTTGTTTTCTGTCAGAAACCAATGAGTCGACCAAATCTTAAACGCTCTCCACTGGTCACATGACCCTGTGGCTTAAAGGGGAACATTTAAATTGTTGCTCCTGACGAGGAGTCCAGCGTGTCCAGCGTGTCCCCTGTTCAGAGGTTCGTGTTCTCGGGGAACATCAGTCTGCTCTATCAGGACATAGTTTACAGTTGTACCAACGAAGAAGTCGTACCACACAGGGCGTGGCCTGCAGGGTGGAGGGAGTGTTTCAACGGACGGACAAACGGACAGACCGTAGGAACAACAGGGGACAGTTTTCATAGTCATACCAACATCACAATCCAATCAGTGAATTAATTTCCCCTCTGTCTCTGATTGGTCCATTCATCTCCACAACACTGAGAGCTAACCTTTAATCCAGCTAACATGCTAACAGGTGTCAGATTATCCCTTGTCAAAGTTAGCTATCTTACTGTAGTCCAGTCTGATCTGTTAGCCTGTTTGCTAATTGTAGTTCGGTGTGAGAAGGTAGCATGTTGGCTAGCCGTCTGAAGTCTGAGGTGTTGGGTCAGGGTAGCATTAGTAGTGTTAGCCAGTCACTTAGCATATTAGCAAACTATTTGGATAGGAAAAGGGTAGTATTAACAGGATTACTCATGTCAGCTAGCATGTTAGCTAGCTGTAGGTGTTGGGTCAGGGTAATACTGACTTCTCAGTTAGAATGTTAGCTAACAGATGTTGAGTCAGGGTAGTATTAGCATTAACCTGTCAGTTAGCATGTTAGCTATCTGTAAGTGTTGGGTCATATTATAATTAACCTATCAGTTATACAGTTAGCATTTTAGCTAGCTGTATGTATTAGGTCAGGGTAACAGTAGCATTAACCTGTCAGTTAGCACGTTAGCTAGCTGTACGTGTTGGCTCAGGGTAATAGTAGCATGTTAGCGTGTTAGCAGAGCAGCAGCAGCTCATCGTCGCTGCTCTCCGTCTTGCCTGTGGCCTCCAGACAGGCGTCAGGGATCTGAGCTGTGTGGACCATTCCACAGTGTTCACAGGGACCATCCCTCCCTCCCCGACAGCTGTTTCCACGGTGATGACGAGAGGCATGGCCTGTGGTGGAGGAGGGGTGTGGCTCCAGCAGTGGCTGTCGGACGTCACCGATTGAGGATGCAGAGTCAGAGTCAGAGACGGGGATCAGGAGCTCCACGTCCTCCTCTTCTTCTCTGCTTCCTTGCCGCTCGGCAGTCTCAACCCCACCTCTTCCCGTCTCCAGCTGGCGAAGTGGACTGTGATTGGTCCAGGTCTGGTCCTGCTGGTTCTGGCTAGTTCTGGTCAGGTTCCTGGCGAGGCGGTGCAAGTTCTGAGCCAGTCGCTGTAAGGCGGAGGTGGGTGGAGACTGAAACTCTGTGGCATCACCATGACAGTTGGGATCTGGACTTGAGGTCACCACTGTGACAGGGCTGGAGGGGGGCGGGGCCTCTCTGGGCCTTTCACGTCCTCGATTACGGCCAGGTGTTGGGGTCAAGGAGGTTGCAGAGGCCGTCACAGATACCACTGCCTCCACAGCGGTGGTGGGCGGTGTTTTCTGGGGGAGGGGAGCAACAGATCCGCCGACGGCGCCCACACCACGCTCCCTCCCTCGCTCGCCCTCTGTGTCTGTGTCATCTGAGTCCGGAGACAGCAGGTCTGAACCAGAACTCCCAGTGCTCCCAGTGCCAGCACTGTCCTCCAGGTCAGCAGAGACCAGAGCTAAAGAACCAGACCGTCGAGAACGCGAGAAGGTGAAGAGACGGCGCCACAGGTTGCTATGACGACTGGAGGAAGGGAGTCTGAGGGAGGTGAAGCCCAGCTGAGAGCGGACGGCCAGACGGAGGTTCTCCAGGACGGACGCCTGAGTGGACAGAGAGGACAAAACAATAAAATTAATAAATAAAAAAAACAGTCCTAGCAGCTTTGGTGACTTTGACATAGTTGCTTATGTATCTAGCGTCCTCCTTTCTAGTGTCCTCATGACACGTGATTCTGTAGGATGTGACACATTATGTGCAAAATTCTACTGAGGAAGATCTTCGACTATGATCAAAAGCTGTAACGTGACTGTTAACTCAAACACACTGATGTGACATCTAGGGATTTTCCTGGCGACTAATTTCCCTGTCGATTAAACCCAAAATTTAATTTAGACTAGTCGACTAGTCTAACACTAAGAAAACACTCAGAAAACAGTTCAAATTTAGCAGAATTTATTAATTTATAATATTAAACACTGTCCAAAAAAACACTGTGTATTAAGAGCCATTTGAAGCCGTTAATCACAGTCTACTATCAACAAATCGTACTTTAAATGCTGCTGACATGTGCGCTACTTTGCGCTGTGCAATACAAGCCTTACACATTAATGAACAAAACATGACAACAACTCAATAAACGCTTCACCTTTTCAGACTGAAGAGGGTCACAGTGTCTGCAGGTAAAGGACCCAGAGCTAACGTTAGCTGCAGCCTGACACACAGTGTGGCTAACGTTAGCAGTGCTAGCAGTAGCTAGTCTGTGTCTGTGCTTAATGTGGTCACATGTTTCTCCAGTGAATATACACACCTGAACAAAATCTTAAGACCGGGAGAAAAGTTACAAGTATTCTAATTTCACACTGGTGGATCGTAACCAGGTTATAAGTGGAGCTTCAAAATACAAAAAGAAGAAACAGGAGCAAGAGACAAAAAATAGAAAGTAGGCAATTTATTTAAAACTGGATTTAAACTCAAACAGGCTGTTCATCAGCTGATCAAAAGTTTAAGATCGTAGCCTTAAAAGGGCAAAATCTGTGCAAAAATCTGTCCTTCATGTCATTTTCTTTTAGGTATTCATATTGTCATGACCTCTTGATGGCAAAGGCACAAAGGCTTTCTGTCTTTTAATGTAGCAGGATTGTTGAGCTGCACAAGAAAGGCCTCTTGCACCGTGCCATCGCTGCCGAGGTTGGACACAGTAAGACAGTCATTTTAAATTTCTTAAAAGATCCTGAGGGCTGTGGGACAAAAAATCAAGTGGTAGACCCCCAAAAATTCACTTGCACTGAGCCGGTGGATCCAACAGGCTGTCCATGAAGATTGGTCCGATTCTCGACCCAAATTAAGGCCCTTACTGATGCTGACTGCAGCCCAATAACCACAAGATGCCATCTGAGACAGAAGGGCTTAAAGAATAATACATGTCTTCAAAGGCCACGTCTCCTCCCACACCACAAACTTGCCCGTTTGGAGTTTGCAAGGGAGCACCAAACATGGGACACTGAAATGTGGAAGAAAGTTTTATTCTCTGACGAGAAAAAATTTAATGTGGACGGTCCTGATGGCTTCCAACGTTACTGACATGACAAGGAGATCCCACTGAGATGTTTTCTACGCAGCACAGTGGAGGAGGTTCCATCATGATCTGGGGTGTTTTTTCCTTCAATGGAGTAATGGAGCTTCAGGTGGTGCAGGGCGTCAAACAGCAGCTGGTTATGTGGAGATGTTGCAGTGGGCATCCCTCTTGACTGAGGGCCCTCGTCTGTGTGGTAATGACTGTGTCTTTCAACAAGACAACACTGCAGTTCATGCCTTAGTTAACGCCCGCCTGACCAAAGACTTCTTCCAGGAGAATAACGTTGCTCTTTTGGATCATCCTGCGTGTTCCCCTGATCTAAATCCCACTGACAACATTAGGGGATGATGGCAAGGGAAGTTTACAACAACGGACGTCAGTTCCAGGCTGTGGATGCCCTTTGTGAAGCCATCTTCCCCACATGGAGCAACGATCCCACCAGCCTCCTGGAAACACTCACATCAAACAGGCCTAAACAAATTTTTGAAGTGATCAACAAGGACGGTGGGGCTCCTCACTACTGAGTCCTTTTTTGACACTTTTAGTTCTGTTTTGGGGTTTTTTTGGGCTATGGTCTTAAACTTTTGATCAGCTGATGAACAGCTTGTTTGAGTTTAAATCCAGTTTTAAATAAATTGCCTACTTTCTATTTTTTGTCTCTTGCTCCTGTTTCTTCTTTTTGTATTTTGAAGCTCCACTTATAACCTGGTTACGATCCACCAGTGTGAAATGCGAATACTTGTAACTTTTCTCCCGGTCTTAAGATTTTGTTCAGGAGTGTATATCAGATTATTCTGTCAGTTACATTCATCTGTCAGACTTTGCTGATATAAACATCTGGGGTTGCCAGGGCGATCGGTTCATACGCGCCGGGCGAGAGGAGCTGCCGTCTGACAGAGACGACTAGTGGCAACAGAAAACTGACATCATGCACGAATGAAATATTGATAAATATTTTAAACCACTAGTATTTCTGGTGCCGTCTAGCGAGGGTGGGGACGTTTAATCATGTAGTCAACTAATCGCGCGCATCCATGGTGACATCATCAGGTGTGATGTTCGATCAGGTGAGTCAGCTACCTGAGAGGACTACCTGTACAAACAGTGTGTGTGTGTTTACCTGGCTCCCTGAGCACACGGGGAAATCCTCCACAGGTGGGATCAGTCCCTGGGCAATCAGCTGTCCATAAGAGGGTGGGGCTTCCCTCCTCAGCAGCTCCGCCTCCACTCTGGACAGTTGAGTCTCAAATGACCTGCAATGACCAATTACATGGGTCGAATCAGCTCACAGCTAACAGTAACACCAATGACCAATCAGAGGCGTCCCTCGGCCCTCACCTGCGTTCAAACATGCGCAGCGAGTAGAGTTTGCAGGTGCAGCCGAGAGCAATGACCAATAGGAGGCCACAGATGAGGCTGCCGATGACAGCAGCGGTGATGACTCTTGTGGGAACGATGACGGGACAACTCTCCTCGTCGCTGCCATCACCGCAGTCATCCTGAGCGTCGCACACCCATGACTCGAACACACATCGGTTATTCTGCAGGAGGTCAGAGGTCACAGACCTGTTAGCTGGAGTCAATTAACACAGACGTCAGGAGAATGTTTGTCACGTTACCATCAGACGGATTTTCGGTACCTTGCAGTGGAAGTTCCCTGGCTGACAGAAGAAGCAGTTCTTCTCGTCAGAGCCGTTGGGGCAGCGGTTCTGGTAGTTGCAGCGGTCTGATCTAGGGTAACATGCTCCGTTTCTGGAACAGGGGAACTCATCCTCCTGACACGAAGAACAGTTCAGCTCGTCCCGACCATTGGGACAGTGCCAGTACCCGTCACAGCGCTGCTGCTCCGTGTAACAGCCCCAGTTCCCCCCACATGGAACCTCCCAGGGCAGGCAGAACCCGTCCACCTGAACACAGACGGTTAAATCAAACACCCCATAAATCAAGCGCACCTGGTTTAACAGGCGAAATAAATTAAACGCACCTGGTAGGTGACATTGAAGCCTCTGGCGGCATTGATCTTGTCGGCATAGAAGTGAACTCGGAGCTGACCGGATGATGACACCACAGCAACCGGTGCTCTGGAGTCGAAGGCAGTCAGTACCCTAAGGAGACGGCGAGGGTTCTCCTCCAGGCCATCATAAACCTTCACATAGTCGCCGTAACCTGTTCCATCCAGTTTAAAATCTGTGAACCTCAGGATAACCTGCAGGAAGGAAGCTCAGGGCGTTATTTCAGCAGGTCAGGGGAGAACCTGTGGGTTCAGAGGTTGGGGGAGAACCTGTGGGTTCAGAGGTTGGGGGAGAACCTGTGGGGTCGGAAGTCAGAGGTCAGAGTTGAGATGTTACCTTTCTGTGGTCTCCGGTGTCGATCAGCCAGGTGCAGTTGCTCCCTGGAGGGTAAAAGTCGGGGTAGTTTGGAGAACTGAAGGAACCGTAGAAGTTCCTTAACCATTCTCCACATGTAGGAACATCACAGTCGATCTCATCGCCCAGGTCCTGGAACCACAAACAGAACATTATGTATAACATGCTGAAACTGCAACAATTAATCCATGAATCAATTGCTGATTGATGATTAAATTAATCATCATCTATCTTGTCAATTCAAAAATGGGTCCAAATGATTGTGACAGGATCAGTCAATCAATCGATTGAGAAAATAATCAAGAGATTAATGTAAACAGTGGTTAGATGCAGGAGCAGAGGGGTTAAAGTTGAACAGTTGTGTTGTGGCAGTAAATGCTCAGGTTGACCATGATCAGTTCCTGTGCTGATCTCTGATCAGCTAAAGTGTGGATCAATATAAATATATGTAATCAATGCCTTTTTACTGAGCAACAACCTCATGTTTGTGTGTTTATTGTCAAAAAATAGACTTGAAGCAGAAATAAACACTTCAGGTTGAGGTTGAGAGAGAAACGTGATCTGAGATCAGAGAGGACGAGGCCATCGTCCTGCAGCTGTGACCTCTGATGACACCTGCTCCTGTTTGGACTGGTGTTGGACTGGTGTTGAACTGGTCTGAACTAGTTTGGACTGGTTTGGACTGGTGTTGAACTGGTCTGGACTGGTTTGGACTGGTTTGGACTGGTCTGAACTGGTCTGTTACCTGGCAGTCGATGCTGCCATCGCAGCGCAGGCTGTGGGGCAGGCAGGTGTAGATGCGGGTGTAGCGGGACAGGCAGGGGAACTGGTTGAGGCTGCAGGGCTGGAAGGAGAACGGAGAATCGACACACAGCTCCTCGTCTGAGTTGTCTCCACACTCATCCATTGAGTTACAGCGCCACCAGTCTGGGATGCACTTCCCATTTGAACAGTGGAACTGGTCCACATCACAGCTGGACGCCTCTGGCTTACCTGCAACAACACCGTGTGATTGGTTATTGATTAATAATGGCACTGAGGGAATGATACCCTGAAACTGATTTGTCTTTGACAAATCTGCCCTCAGAGGATTCCCATCAGCCTCTGAACCTGAATGTCGTCACTCTGCCAACAGCGTCTCCTCTATAAACAACTGTGATGTAACAGTGAGAGGAAGTGCCGAGCTGGACGCCAGGTTCAAATTCCCACAGGAGGGTCAGGGTGAGACGAGTCTGCAGGGCCTGTAACAGGACATCACTTCAATCTGAGATGATTTAATGACACATTTTGTGAAAATTAACCGTCTCAATCTTGTCAACTGAAAAATTTCAACTAGTGATCAATCTGACAACAATTTTTCCACTAATTGATTAGTTGTTTGGTCCATAAAACTTTGAAAAATGTTGATCCAAGACCAAAATGATGTCCTCAAATGCCTTGTTTTCTCCACAACTCAAAGATATTCAGTTAACTGTCCTTATTGAATTAACAGGGATTTAATTCGACCAAACCAGAGTCAGTGATAGTCGGAGCAGTGGACAGACTAACAAAAATGGCTTTGATGAGTCTTCCTTGTTTTTCGGTGTTTACTAAGGAGTTAACCAGTCGATTAAGCTCATCTCAGGTCAGTGAAAAACAGAAACTTGAATTCAGCAGGTGAACGGCTGTATTTCTCTGTTAAAAAAGAAAAATATGTGTGAGAATATTGACTCAATTGACACTTGGTTTATTTTATTTATCGGACAGAGTGAACGTATGAAAAGTAGTGAATTCACAGTTTGTACTCATTTCCCAGCCGAGACTGAGAGGAGGGAAGGAGGTGGGATGAAGATATCACCAGTCGCCGACAGATGAGTCGACAACGGTCGATTGGAAAATTTAAACCTATCGTCTAACCCTAATCCCTGCGTCCTCACCGGTGATGTAGGACAGCCTGAAGCCTTTCCCCGTCAGACTGTCGTCAGAGTGGAAGTGGATCCAGACGTGGTCTTGGGATGAGATGTAGGGGGGCGGCAGAGACGAGCCGCAGACCCTCAGACCGTCTAGGCTCCTGTAGCTGCTGATGGACATCCAGTCTGAGGAGCAGCGGTGGGACCCCTGGAGGTCAAAGTCTTGGAAACTAGGGCAGGGCGAAGAGGACAGTGTTATAACAAGGGTCCTGTAACCATGGAAACAGCAGTCCGTCTGCGTCTCTGTGTGTTTTACCTGATGGTGACAGTGTCTCCCGGTCGTCCTCTGATGTTCCAGCTGCAGTTCAGTCGAGCAGGATACTGAAAGGGCCACCCGGGACTGGTGATGACGCCGCTGGATGCCCGCAGGAGCTCCGCCACCTCGCCACAGGCTGGACGGACAGGGAGAGACAGACAGAGAAACAGACAGATGGAAAGAGGAAGACAGAGACAGACAGAGAGACAAGCAGTTAGACTGACACTGCACGCGCTCTTTTCATCCGTCCTGGCAATCATTTGCTGTGACATCATCAACGTGGTTGTGGCCTCACCGTTCGAAATCCCAGATACGTAGACATTGTCATTCCTCTGAGACGCAGCGATGCATCCTGGGAATCAACACAAACACAGTAAAGAGGAAGCTGTTGCATGAGAACAAACAAACAGAATATTTCTGTTCATGCCGTATTGATTATTGACTGATCAATTAATCATCTGAGACGTCTGACGTCTGTCACAGCTGCTCAAAAGTGTTCTTGTCTTTCGTTATGAAAGACTGACAAGGACACAAAAACGTCAAAGACATCACCTTGGACAAAATGATTACTGGAGAAAATCAGTAAATTAGAGCTGCAGAGATTCATCGATGAATTGCCAATTATTCTGAGAACTGGTTAATCAATGGTCAGATATTTATGATGTTTCGTTAATCAACAGTAACAACATTCAGATAATGAAATTAATATCTTCATTTTCAATGGAAGAGGTCAAAACGTGGAGAATTTGGAGCCACATCTGCTGCCATCCCTGGCCATCCTGTAACAATGATTTTCATTATTGATCTACTGATTGATTACAATCAAAAGTTGAAAAAATAGGTCTAAATGTGAAAATAGGTGGAGCACACAGACGTACACGATCTCGAAATCAATCTGGTAATATTTTTTCCACTAATTGATCAATTGTTTGGTCCACAAAATGTCAGAAAATGTTGATCAGAGTCCAAGATGACGTCCTCAAATGTCTTGTTTTGTCCACAACTCAAAGATCATCAGTTTACAGTCAGAGAGGAGGAAAAAGACTCAAACCAATTTACTGATCATCAGAATAGTTGATGATTAATTTAATAATCAATTTGTCTATGGATCGTTCCAACACATTCATGCGATTCAAAGAAAAGCTTCAAACAGGAAGTGATGTCACAGTGTTAATGAGGAGGACCACAGGTCCAGAGTCAGTGAACTCACCTGACAGGATGAGCAGGTAGACGACGCTCTGCCTGCAGCCTGATCTGAGGGCCATAATGACCCAGAGGTCTGTGATGATGATGATGAAGGTCAGAGCACAGCTGGACCAGCTGACAGCTGCATGTCAGTCACAAATCAAGCCTGAAATCTGCCCAGAGACAGCTGACACACACACACACTGACCCGACCCGTTAGCTTAGCATCAGCTGGACTCTCCAAAACTGACCTCAGACTTGTTAGCTTAGCATCAGCTACACTGTCACACACATGAACAGACTGCTGTATGTGTGTAGTCTAATTCTAGCCCGCTTACTAAGCTAAGCTAACAGCAGAGCTAGCTGCTCTCACATCATTAGCAGCCTGTCTCCTGCCGATGGAAACAAAGACACTGTTAGCTAACAGCTAACGTTAGCAGCTGTTAGCTCAACACAAGTGACCCTTTACAGAGACATGTAATCAGACTACCGTTACACTCCGCTGCGTGAACACGCACACGCATACCGGACCGTTCACAAACACACACACGGCTAACACAAAGAGCAGCTAGCTGTCAGGCTAACATCAGTAACACTGGTCCGTTAGCTGCAAGATGCTAACTGTGGCTAGCGGAGGTTAAAGCTAACGGTGCCGTCGTTCTCCTCCTGCGGAGCGGGAGCGCTCACTAACCCGTCCTGACCCGGGTCAAACCCACTGACATGACGCGCACCAGGTGAGCTCGGGTGAGACGTTATCAGCGCGAGCGGTGCTCCATCTTCACATTCTGAGTTAGCTGTTAGCTGTTAGCTGTTAGCTTTGTGTGAAGCTGGACAACAACAGTCCGCAGGCAGCACACCCCCCCTCTGAGTGTGTGTGTGTGTGTGTGTGTGTGTGTGTGTGTGTGTGTGTGTGGATAAGCCCCGCCCCTCCTTGTGTATCTTTGTGGCGTCACGAGCCCATCAATATTATGTAATAAATCAGCCTGAAAGTGAAGTTTATCGATCTGATTCATATCGAACAAGAACTAATGATAAACACGGTTTACGTCATGATGGCGGAAGGCGGGTCTAAATATCACGTTAATTATTTTACTGTGAAGAATTATTGACATTATAAGAATAAAATATATTTTAAATATATGAAGGTTTATATACTTTACATTTTTTAAACATAATAAATACAGAATGTAAAATAATTCGACCCTCCCAAAAGTTTTATGTGAATTGAATTTAAATATTTGGACTTTTTCAGTCTTAAAAAAAAACTTTATTAGTTGGTTAACTTACAAAACTGAAGAAGTGAGTTGGGCTCAGAACTCAAAACCTTTTTGTTTTTATAGTTTAGGCCAAAATCAGTCATTTAATCAGAATGAACAGGATCGTGTTTTTTTGACTCATCAATAAAACAATGAAGACATTTTAAATTCTTTATTAAAGGTGTACTGCAGATATAAATCTTACATTTTGCAGAATTTCTTCCGTATTTTTTTATTTATTTGGGGATACAAATAAAAATCTCCTGCGACTCACCTGAGGGTCACGACCCAGTGTTTGGGAATAACTGGTCTACAGAATGTTTGTGTTGATTTTGGTCGTATTTGATCGAAGATTTACGGAGACACAGAAGTGAATTTATTTTTCATATTTATAAAAATGTAGAGTGATGGACTTTTGAAGTGACCACAGGTTGCAGTAAAACAAACTTTAGTCATTTTGGATTAGATTTGTTGAAATAAGAGTCATGACCAGAAATCATGGAAAACAATGTTCTTATGAAACCATGCAGTCAATTCTGATGTCAACTTTTCAGGTTTGTTGCGTCTCCTGAGGAGAACAGAGTGTTAATATGTGAACTCAGTGAAAACTCCTGAATCTAATAATCTCATCACCTTCATGAGTTAATACAGATTTTAAAAAATGAGTTATTTCAATAAAAATGGATTGGCTCATAAAATTCAAACCAATTGATGAATCAAAATTCCTTTGAGAATTTTAGATCAATAAAGTCTGTAGATGATGCTGACTCTTCGTCAGCACGATTCACGAGTATCTGGCTACAGACCTCCGACCTCCGCAGTTGACAGGAAACACGTGACCTCAGCAGCGGAAGTGGTTCTTCTTCATGTTGTTTTTCCCGTGTGAAGGACGCATTCTGTGAAATCACAACTTCATTCTTAAAATTTGCACATTAAAAAAATAGCACACATCCCACTCCCATCATTACGACACGTCACTACGTTTCACCGTTATTTTTATTCATGAATGGAAATTAAATGACACAAAGAGAGGAGGGGGAGACAGATGGTCAAGTCTTGAAGGGAACCCCAGACCCGTGAGTCCATTATCAGTCTGTTCTCCTCCAGACATGATGGAGGAAGAGAGTCCCCCAAAATCTAGAACTCAACATTCAAAACACACAACAACCTCACTAGTTAATGCAAGACATGGTGAAATGTGAACAGTCCAATCAGGTTACTGGGTTTGTGAATCACACAGTTTATTGATCCAATGATAAAGTTAGCTCAGGCGTTTGCCTCTCTCACCTGGCTGCGAGCCCGGGACAACTTTCACCTGACTGAACATCAGAACATCAGGGCGACTACTGCACTCATAAAAAGCACACAAAGAAGAGCGACTTCCACCACTGAGGTCACGTGATTTCCTGTCAACTGTGCAGGTGCTGTCTTGTAGAGGTCTACAGCCAGGTCGCTCTCAGAGGATTGGTCCAACGGTCCCAGAGGACATCATGAAACTAGGACTTTGATCAAACTGAGAAAAAGACATAAAATTTGACATTTTTATATCAAAAGACTAATTAAGAAAAGATGCAGATGAATTAAAAGATAAAAATGGTGAAAGAATTTTCAGAGCTGTTTTCAACATAATTACAAAAACATAACCTTGATTGTTCGAGCGCCGCCTTGAGGTCAATGAGTGTCACTTTGTTGCCTGAGTTGAATTTACAACAAACCCGCTTCCGGTGAATTCTGGTGAAAATTTATCAGTTTTTAGCGGAGAAAGAAAGAATCACAACAAACCCGGCAGAGATCTGCAGTGATGATGATGATGATGACGATGATGATGACGACCACATGATGGCGCCATCAGTAAACCCTCCTCCTGCTGCTCCGGCTGTGACGTATGACCTTTAACCCCGCAGAGCCCCACGTGCTGCTCCTCTGTGTGTGTGTGTGTGTGTGTGTAAGAGAGAGAGAGAGAGATGGAGGACAGCAGCAGCAGAGACATGAGGAGGACTGAGGACAGACAGGAGAAGAAGAAAGTCTCTCAGAAGACCGTGAAAAAGAGGAGCAAAGAGGAGGAGGAAGAGGAGCAGGATGAGGAGGTGAGACTGATACACAGACAGAGACACAGAGACAGACACGGGGACAGACCAGAAGACTGGGGACGAGCAGGAGGCTAGCTATTAGCATGCTAACGGTGTGAGCTGCTGCGAAATAATAAATCCTGTAAATGTTCAGAGAGCTGAGCCGAACTGAAGACCAGGACACACCGAGTACACAACAAGTCCTCGCCGAGTCCAGCTGTCCATCATTGGACTCGTTACAGGACACAGAGGAGCAGAGCAGCTTAAAGCAGTCAGATTCTGAACGGAGTTTTGAAAGGAGTCAACACATCATCTCTAAAGTTACATGCTAATGCTATCGACTGTAAACACACAACAACCAACACGGTTAACATTTAACTTTTCTTCAAACTCACATTAAACTCCATTCAGAATCTTTACATTTTGAGACATTTTGCTCCTCTGGAGACCATAATGGACCTGTTGAGACATTGTTATAGACTGATCTGAATCAGGACAGTCTGATAATAAATTCGGCACACTAAGTCCACAAATATTCCTGTTTTATGTTCATGATAGAGAAACAAAGACTGTTGCACAATTAAAGGAAATTTAATACATGCTTTAAGGAAAACCGGTTTAAAACGGTCATAATCTGAATGGAGTTCTGCTTTAGTGGAAGCATGTCTACGTTGCTAGTGAATGTTAAACTGGAATCAACTGTGTTATTAGCTGTTAATAGTGTCACTGTAAACACAAAGAGATAGTTAGCAGCTAGCTAATAACAGTGTTGTTTTCATAGTGTGTTAGCATGTTAGTTTACATGCTAACAGGTGACAGACTCACACCAAACTTCAGTCAGAATCCTGAGGATTTAAAGACTGGAGGTGATGTCGGGTTCCTGTCAAACAGGACCAATAACTTCATGCACTTCAGTTTGATGGCAGTGTTCAGCCGTTTGAGTGTCGGTTCTCTTCAGATCTTTGACTTCAACAAGAAACCTGCTGAGGAGGAGGAGGAGGATGAAGATCTGTCAGACAGCGAGGACAGCGTGTACTCAGGACTCGAGGATTCTGGGAGTGACAGTGAGGATGACGAGGATGATGAAGAGGAACAGGAGGGATCTGATGATGATGATGATGATGATGATGATGATGATGATGAAGACCTGAAGGCGGAGCCAAAGCAGACTGAGCAGGTAGAGTTTTACTTGTCTGATAGCTGATTGGCAGGTTGTGTGTACAAGGTGAGGAGCCAGCTGTTGTTCCGGGTGTTCTCCTGTAGAACTTCACCTGTGTTCTTTTGTACCTGCAGACGGAGGAGGAGAAGAAGAAGAAGGGAGGAGTGACAGGAGGAGCGGAAGAAAAGAAAGAAGATGAGTATGAACGAGACTCTTCTGACGAGGAGGTGAGATAGCTTCATCTGTGTGTGTTCCTTTAGGTTCCTCTGGGTTCTCTAATGTTCTTGTGATGTTTTGTTGGAGATGAGTAAGGTTCTGTTCAACTCTCTGTTGACATTTTGTCTTTAATGTTCTCTCAGGGTTTCTGTCAGTTTTTTAAATGTTCAGTCAGGTTCCCCATTGTTCTTCAGGTTAGAGTCTCTCATGTTCTTGAGTGGTTCTAAAATGTTGTTAGGTTTTTAGTGTTCTGTCAGTCTGTATACAGGCTCCTCAGGGTTTCTGAAATCTTTTGTCAGGTTCATAAATAACCTTTAGGGTTTTTGTCCTCTTGGACGGTGTCGTACCAACAGGGTTTCATTTAATCTGAGTTCAGTTCTGATCAGAGTTTAACAAAAACCAGGTGCTTCCCTGAAATAAAGCTGAGGGCTGTTGGACCAAAGTCTTAAAGAGGCGGGAAACCGTCAACTTTCAGCTGTTCTGTGTTCCTTAACAAAACGTTACATTGTTTGCTAGCTGACTAAAAATTTCACAAATTTCAACAAATCTCTAATTTCTTGTCCTTTGCTTAAAAACTTCTCGTCTGAATTAAAGAACCAATCTGACCAAATAACAGAAGATTAAAACCGGAGAACAGAGACTGACAGCAGATCTATGACTGTTTTACTGTTTAAACTGGAGTTTAAAGTTTTGGTTCAACAGAATTAAATTTAATTTCAGTTCAGAGTAAAAACTAAACTGAGGTCTGATTGGAAGCTGGTTTTAAAGTTTGGTGCAACATGTTAAGAAGTGAAACCAGAATTTAATCTGTTTTAAAAATGTTGCTGCAGCTCAGCTTTGGGTTCTGTCATGTTCCATCAGGTGTTTTGACATTCTGTGCAGACATGTTCTCTGATGTTCTCTGGTCCTTGCGCAGGACATCAGGAACACAGTGGGGAACATTCCCATGGAGTGGTACAAAGACTTCCCTCACATTGGCTACGACCTGGACGGGAAGAAGATTTACAAGCCAATCAGGAACAAAGACGAGCTCGACGACTTCCTGGACAAGATGGAGAACCCGGATTACTGGTGAGCCTGCTAGCATCACGCGTTCTCCACCATGTGTTTAAAGGGAAAACGCTAACGATGCTAACATTATTCTGTGTGTGTGCAGGAGAACGGTCCGTGACAAGCAGACAGGAAGTGACATTGTACTTTCAGATGAGCAGGTGGAGCTCGTCAACCGTCTGCAGAGAGGACAGTTTGGAGATGTCAACTTCAATGAGTACCAGGTACGCTCAGGTAACACAGGTGAGCTCAGGTAAACCTTTATGAGCCTGTGTGATGGACTAGATGCACCTGGACACACCGGGACACACAGGGACAGACCTGTCCATGTTGTTAAATATGTTCCATGATTAAATATGATGTTTTTATCCTTTTTGTCATCACCTGTTAACCTGAGACTCACCTGTGTCTTACCCCGCCCCTCTGTCCTCAGCCTCAGGTGGAGTTCTTTAGCTCAGATGTGATGATCCACCCGGTCACCAACAGACCGGCTGATAAACGCAGCTTCATCCCATCCCTCATTGAGAAGGACAAGGTGTCCAAACTGGTTCACGCCATAAAGATGGGCTGGATCAAACCACGGCGGCAGGAGGATGACAGCAGGGGGCGCTACTACGACCTGTGGGCCACCGAGGACACCTCCATCCTCGCCAAACACAGGATGCACCTGCCTGCCCCCAAAATCCCTCTACCTGGTCACCACGAGTCATACAACCCCCCACCTGAGTACCTGTTTACCGACGAGGAGGTACGACAGCAGTCCAACTCACCTGTTACACTCACCTGTCCAACTCATCTGTCCAACTCACCTGTCCAACTCATCTGTCCAACTCACCTCTCACGTGTCTAGCTGTGTCTCACCTGACTGTCTGTCTACCTGTCTCCTCACCTGTCGGTCTCATTGCAGCGGGCTCTGTGGGAGCAGCAGGATCCATCAGACAGGAAGGTTCAGTTTGTTCCACGGAGGTTCTCGAGTCTTCGTCAGGTTCCTGCGTTTCCTCGTTTCATCCATGAGAGGTTTGAGCGCTGCCTCGACCTTTACCTGTGTCCCCGTCAGAGGAAGATGAGGGTAACCACACACCTGTGCAGACACACATCTGCAGACACACACCTGTATTTACCTGGCTGAACTGGCAGTCAGATCTGTTTGATCAATATGAAGAGAAAGAAAGAAAGAAAAAGAAAGAAAGAAAGAAAGAAAGAAAGAAAGAAAGAAAGAAAGAAAGAAAGAAAGAAAGAAAGAAAGAGAAAGAAGGGAAAGAAAATCAGTATTGGATCAGGTTCCTTTAACAACTTTATTTCACTTCTCTAACAATATTACATCACACCTTTTAGAACATTGTGTCACTCCTTTTAGAACGTTGTCACTCCTTTTAGAACGTTGTGTCACTCCTTTAAGAACGTTGTCACTCCTTTAAGAACGTTGTCACTCCTTTTAGAACGTTGTGTCACTCCTTTAAGAACGTTGTCATTCCTTTTAGAACGTTGTGTCACTCCTTTTAGAACATTGTGTCACTCCTTTTAGAACGTTGTGTCACTCCTTTAAGAACGTTGTCACTCCTTTTAGAACGTTGTCACTCCTTTTAGAACGTTGTCACTCCTTTTAGAGTGTTGTGTCACTCCTTTAAGAACGTTGTGTCACTCCTTTAAGAACGTTGTCACTCCTTTTAGAACGTTGTCACTCCTTTTAGAACGTTGTCACTCCTTTTAGAATGTTGTGTCACTCCTTTAAGAACGTTGTGTCACTCCTTTAAGAACGTTGTGTCACTCCTTTAAGAACGTTGTGTCACTCCTTTTAGAACGTTTTGGCTGGAATCAATATCTTGTATTTTATTTCAGTTTTCAGAAGTTTTAAATTTTCGGTTAATGTAAACATGTAAACATGTAAACACACTCCTGTTCAATTCAGTGTCAGTGTAAACATACCACCTCCAACCAATCAGGACAGAGCTGTGACGTCGGGGCGGCAGCAGCTCAGTCTGGACGTGGCGTGGGAACTGAAGGGTCGAGGCCCAAAGTGCAGTAGCTGGCGAGCTGCCAGTTCACCTCCTGATCACTCTGGTCTTTGAGCGAGGAACCGAACCTGTGCTGAGGGCAGCGTGTGTGTGTGTGTCTGTGTGTGTCTGTGTGTGTGTGTCTGTGTGTGTGTGTGTGTGTGTGTCTGTGTCTGTGTGTGTGTGTGTGTGTGTGTGTGTGTGTCTGTGTGTGTGTGTGTGTGTGTGTGTGTCTGTGTGTGTCTGTGTGTGTGTGTGTGTGTGTGTGTGTGTGTGTCTGTCTGTCTGTGTGTGTGTGTGTGTGTGTGTGTGTGTGTCTGTCTGTGTGTGTGTGTGTGTGTCTGTGTGTGTGTGTGTGTGTCTGTGTGTGTCTGTGTGTGTCTGTGTGTGTGTGATCTGTATTTATAATTTTGATCTGTACAAAATTACAACAGAGTGAAAAGAATGTAATTTCCTCTAATAAAGCATGTCGCCTTCTTCTTCTCTACCTGTCTCTCTCTACCTGTCTCTCTCTACCTGTCTGTGGTTCCACAGGTGAACGTGAATCCAGAGGATCTGATTCCTAAACTCCCCAAACCAAAAGACCTGCAGCCATTTCCAACAACACAGTCTCTGGTACACACACACACACACACACACACACACACACACACACACACACACACACACACACACACACACACACAGACCCTCAGCAGACAGGCAAACTCTCACTAACATTGTGTGTGTGTGTGTGTGTGTGTGTGTGTGTGTGTGTTCAGGTGTATCGAGGTCACAGTGGTCTGATTCGCTCCATCAGTGTGTCTCCATCTGGACAGTGGCTCGCCTCAGGTATTGATCATTGTGTATTGATCATTGTGTATTGATCATTGTGTATTGATCATTGTGTATTGATCATTGCGTATTGATCTGTGTTCTCAGGCAGTGACGACGGTTCTGTGAGGTTCTGGGAGGTTTGTTCGTCTCGCTGTATGAAGACAGTTCAGGTGGGCGGAGCTGTGAAGAGTGTTGCCTGGAATCCAAACCCGACTGTCTGTCTGCTGGCTGTCGCCCTGTAAGGACCCTGAAGACCAGTCTGTCTCTCTGATGACCTGTCTGTCTCTCTGAAGACCTGTCTGTCTCTCTGAAGACCTGTCTGTCTCTCTGATGACCCGTCTGTCTCTCTGATGCTCAGTCTGTCTCTCTGATGACCCGTCTATCTCTCTGATGCCCAGTCTGTCTTTCTGATGACCCGTCTGTCTCTGTTTTTTCAGGGACTCTGTGGTCCTGATTCTGTCGCCCTCTCTGGCAGACAGACAGGTTATCTCGTCATCAGACCGACTCCTGTCAGCCCAGCAGGAGGCGGAGCCTACAGAGGTGGCAGGGCCGGTCACATGGAGTGATGCAGAGGGGGAGGAGCTTAATCAGGGGATCCGCCTGAAAATACAACATCCCAAAGTGAGAAAACACACCTGTTTGATTATTGATACCTGATCAATACCTGAACTGAACCAACTGATCAGTACTTCTGTTCAGTAACTGACAAGTATTCCTGGTCACTAACTGATGAGTATTGATCTCTGCAGCCCGTTCACCAGGTGGTGTGGCATGCCAAAGGAGATTACCTGGCGTCAGTAATGCCGGATCACTCGAGCCACCTGCAGGTGTTGATCCACCAGGTGAGCAGGAGGCGGAGCCAGAACCCCTTCAGGAAGAACAAGGGTCTGGTCCAGGTTGTATCCTTTCACCCCGTCAGGCCCTACTTCTTTGTGGCGACACAGCGCTCCGTCCGGATCTACAACCTGGTCAAACAGGAAATGACCAAAAAACTACAGGCCAATTCCAAGTGGATCTCCAGCATGGCCGTCCACCCTGGAGGTAACGGAACGTTCCAGCCAAACATTTCCTCGGTGTAGCCTTAAAACATGTCTGACAGCTCTGAGCTTAGTTGGTTCAGAGTTTCCACCAACTTTTCCTGAGCGTCCTCAGTTCCTTCCACAGTTCTGTGACGTGGCGAGGTCTGCTCTGACCTTCACACAAAGGTCACCTTGGCATGCCACGACTTGTACCATGGTCTTTATCTTCTTGGCTGCAACACAGAACCAGCTGAACAATCTTTTTAAAGCCAGAATATGATTGGACAGTACTAAGGTGACATCACAGCTGAGGGGTGGAGCTTGTGTCTCACCTGTCTCTCTGTGTCCTCAGGAGATCATGTGATCTGTGGGAGTTACGACTGCAGGCTGAGCTGGTTCGATCTCGACCTCTCAACCAAGCCCTACAAGATGCTACGGTATGGACCCGTTTACCCTTCTATTGATAGTATTGTTCATGTAGTTGTTGATCCTCTTCTTTTATTGATCATGTTGATGTGATTGATTGCTTCCTATTTGCAGACACCATAAGAAGGCGGTGAGGGGCGTGGCCTATCACAGACAGTACCCGCTGTTTGCCTCAGCATCTGACGACGGATCTGTCATTGTCTGTCACGGGACTGTTTACAAGTAATACCCACTAAGACACACACTAAAATACACACAATAATACACACTGCAATATCCACAGTACTACACAAAGTACTCCACACTGACTCTCTCCCCTCAGTGACCTGCTGCAGAACCCGTTGATTGTCCCGGTGAAGGTCCTCAGAGGTCATGTGATCACTCATGACCTTGGTGTCCTGGACGTGACCTTTCACCCCACACAGCCCTGGATCTTCTCGTCAGGAGCCGACTCCACCATCCGCCTCTTTACCTAGCAACCTGCCTAGCAACTAACCAGCCAACCAGTGTGGCATCTAGGTCACCCTGTCCGTTCACAGGTGGAGGTGGTCATATGAACTCACCTGTGGTATCCTAGCAACCTGCCTGGTAATCCACCCATGGTGTAGAGGGGGTTCCGGTTGCTAGAACACCAGATGCTGCTGCCCAGGACAGTGAACAGAACCTTTCTAACTCTGATGTGTTTAACCTTTGACCCCGTAACTTCTTTTCTTTGTGTTTGTTTTTAAATAAACTGAAATTTTCCCACCTGTTTGTTTGTTTGTTACATCAGACACTGTGTTTTGTTACCATGGTGATTCTGTGCACACAGTGTTTCTGCTTCCTGTCCATGAATACGATCAATATTTAAATCAGTGTTTGTTGTGCATTTAGGATGAAACCGTTGATTCAAAACCAAATGGGTTTAAGATGCAACTAATGATTATTTTCATTGTTGATCATTTTATCTTTTAATTGATTAATTACTGTCACAATGTTATCAGTGGAAAAATACGTCCATCCACATGTGACACGTTTGGACATATTTTTCAAGTTGTTTCTGTAAAGATTATTTTCATTATCGATCTTTTTCTCCATTAATCAGTTACTTGTTTGGTCCAGAATGGTTGCTTCATTCATTCATTCAGTCATTCATTCATTCATTCATTCATTCATTCATGTGACTTTATCAACATGACTATCTTCTGCTATAATATGTAAATATGAACACCGCATTCCCCCAGCGTCTACCAGTATGAACCAGTACGGATCACTACAGACCAGTGTGGACCATCATCACAGCCTCCTGAAGCTCAAAGAAATCTGATCATCAATATTCAGATTTAGAACACAGCAGATACTCATATTAACCAGCTACAGCGAACATAACATCTGATGACGTGTGCTCAGGTGTGTTTAATTGCAGATGAATAGGATCCCATGCAGTCTTCAATAGATTGGAGGTTATTTGAGTTTTCAGCTTCTATTTTGAAGGCTAATGTTACATTTCCGGTTGGATGTGTTTGATTTTAGTAGCTTCATATACCGCCCTGCTAGCAGAGATCATCCTGAAAGTTTAAAAAATAATCCAAATGAACCTCCGGTCAATGGAAGCTTTTAATTTGAAGGGTTTGTTGGATGTGACGTTCTGTGTTTTCCGGCGGACTGTTTTCGGTGTGACACCAACATGAAGCGTAGCGAGAGAATCATACCGAGCCGAGAAAACTGCGTTTACACCAGCTGCTACTGGTAAATATACTCTGATAATACAGGTTTCCTGTGGTTCTACTGCGTTCTGTTACACTAGAACATGTAGTTTAATACCGTGTAGTACTTCGACGTCTGTAGCAGCTGCTCGTGTTTCATTACTGTATTTCACATAAAGTTTTCAGCTGTGACATAAAACGACTGTTAATTAAAATAATTATTATTAATATCAATACGAAGTTTTACAGACACAAAAGTAAATAAAGATCAAAGAACTTTGTTCCTCCTGAAGGAACATTTTGGTAACATTAGTTACAATAACACACAGCAGTACTCCAGTACTCACAGTAACTGAGTAACTATTCAACAGATAAAGTAGTTTTTGTTCACAGTAAAACAAAAACAAAACTTTTTTCATAGGTGGAACAAAGAAACACAAAGGAACATTGAGGTAGAACAAAGTTCATCATCTGCAGGATGAACACTGAGTTCTGCCTGCTGACAGGAAGAACCTTGTTCTCAGGTGAAAGAACATCCGTGAGTGTATTTGATCGGTCTCAGAGGGTTTATCAATACTGACACCTGTTGGGTCACATCAAGGTTCTACCAGAGTAGAACCAATAAAAAGGACCAGTTCAGCACGGTTTCTGCTAACTGGTTCTACTGGTTCTGTTGTCTGTTTTTGTTCTGCAGTGAAGAAAATGTTTGGAAACTCTGTGAGTTGGTGAGAACTGAGAGAACCGCATTGCTGGAAGAACTGTTTGTGGTTTTCATCTCTAATGACAACAGAATGGTGAGAACACACAGGAGAACATGAAGCTGCAAGAACATATGTGCCTTGTTCTACAGAACATTATCTAAAACATTTGTCAGGTTCTATAAAATATGTCAGTTTTTCAAAACATCTGCCAGGTTCCATAAAACAACTAACCAATTTTATATTACGCCGGCTAGGTTCTTTAAAACATCCGCCAGGTTTTCTAAAACTTCTGTCAGGTTCTATAAAACATCTGTCAGGTTCTCTAAAACGTTTGTCAGGTTCTCTAAAACATCTGTCAGGTTCTCTAAAACATCCGCCAGGTTTTCTAAAACTTCTGTCAGGTTCTATAAAACATCTGTCAGGTTCTATAAAACGTTTGTCAGGTTCTCTAAAACATCTGTCAGGTTCTCTAAAACATCTGCCAGGTTTTATAAAACTTCTGTAAGGTTCTACAAAACATCTGTCAGGTTCTCTAAAATGTTAATCAGGTTCTATAAAACATCTGTCAGGTTCTCTAAAATGTTTGTCAGGTTCTATAAAGCATCTGTCAGGTTCTCTAAAACGTTTGTCAGGTTCTATAAAACATCTTTCAGGTTCTATAAAACATCTAACAGGTTCTATAAAACATCTTTCAGGTTCTCTAAAACGTTTGTCAGGTTCTATAAAACATCTCTCAGGTTCTATAAAACATCTGTCAGGTTCTATAAAACAACTGACAAGTTTTATATTACATCTTCTAGGATCTATAAAACATCCGCCAGTTTTTCTAAAACCTCTCTCAGGTTCTATAAAACATCTGTCAGGTTCTATAAAACATCTCAGGTTCTATAAAACATCTATCAGGTTCTGAAAAACATCTGCCAGGTTCCTTACAACATGTCTTGTTCTCTAAAGAACACCTGTCTTGTTATTCCACTGACATTCTATTTGTTCTCCATCAGGTTCCTCTGTGGAGGCAGAAGTCCGGGCGTGGAGACCAGCCAGTCATCTGGGTCTGTGATGTTGCTGTTTAATTATGTTACTGTTACAGTTTAATAATAACTGTGATGTCACAGACAGTTTATTGAACATAATGATGTCATTATTGATGACATAACTTGTTCCAGGATTACCATGTGGTTCTGCTGCACGTTGGCCTTCAGATGGAACCTCTTGTATACGATTTGGACTCTGAGCTGTCGTTTCCTTGCAGCCTAAAGCTGTACGCTGCTGAGGCCCTCCACTCAGACCGCCACATCAACCCTGCATACCACAGGTAACACACACACCACAGGTAACACACACACCTGAACACCACAGGTAACACACCTGAACACCACAGGTAACACACACACCTGAACACCACAGGTAACACACCTGAATACCACAGGTAACACCTGAACACTGACAGGCTGGTGTGTGTGTGTGTGTGTGTGTGTGTGTGTGTGTGTGTGTGTGTGTGTGTGTGTGTGTGTGTGAAATCACAGTGACATCACTGCATCTGTGTCCTGACAGGAAGTTGCGGGTCATTGCTGCTGACAGCTTCCTGTTGAACTTTGCGTCGGATCGTTCTCACATGAGGAAACCTGATGGGTCGTGGACGATGCCCCCCCCACTCTACCCTCCCATACGCTCCACAGGTCACATGACTCCTCCTGGAATGTGATGTCAGCATGATTGATGATGTAAAGCCTCAGATGTCATGATGACATCACTGTGATGTGTTTCCTCCACAGAGAGTCAGATGAACCTGGATGACTTCATCAGTATGAGCCCTGCTGTGGGCTGGGGGCGGGTCTTCAGTCTGGAACACTTCCTACAGACGTACACAGGAAATAGTTTGCCACCATCATCATCGTCAGCAGCAGCTTCATCGTCCTCGTAGCTTTAGCTTGGACAGTCACAGCGTCTCCTGTTGCTCACTCAGTATTTACCTGTTCTCTGCTCACCTGGGCTCCTGTTTTTTTCTCAAGATGGTGAAGTCATGTCCTGCCTTACTCTGCCTCTGATTGGCTTACACTGATATTCTTAC
>CM034607.1:37082504-37090004 GCA_020091685.1 Lutjanus erythropterus
ACACATGGCGCGTCATGTTTATGGGCTTCAGCTGTGGCTGTGGCCACACCAAGCAGCTGGAGCGGATCCAGGTTCGGTCACGTTCAGATTACTGGTAGTGTCGGTTCTTGTAACAACCCTAGTCTCGAGTCTGAGATCATGACAGCGCCGTGTTACAGCAGACAGTGCTTGTTTACCTGCTGTGGCCGTGCTGCTGCTCGGACCCGTGTCGTCACTGGCCTGGCTCCTCCCACCACGACAGAAGAGATCTGTCAGTTTTTTCTTTTTGCCCTACGCTTATCTGCACCACACATCTCTTTTTCTGGTGGCTTCTTTCTTTTCAGCATCTTTGTAAATCTCTCTACCTTGTTTGCTTTTTCTTTCTTTTTTCCAGAAAATAACGGTCACCGTCTGAGCGGCTGAGCCAATCACATTCAATAGACGCATGGATCACATTGGGAGGGCCGCTCGTATTCCCCTTATATGCAACAAAATGCAGTGACCCAGTCTGACGTTACACTCCGTGCTACCTGCTGCTGCGAGGGTCAACCGCGGCAACATTACATTAAAAAAAAAAAAAAAAGTTTGACCACAAGAGGGCCCATGGGTTTACAAAACCCACCAACCCTACGTCATCTACGCCACTGCGTGAGGATGTCTCACTCTCCTGGTCTTGTAATGAACTAGCCTGTCCATCACAGGACCCCAGGACAGACAAAGAGGATCCTTTGTAAATAGGTGCGTTCGAGATGATCCAGGTCTGCGCAGAATCGATCAGCGTCGGCGCACAATGCATGCGGTTAGATTTGTGTCCGACTTGATCCCGACTTGCTCTGACGTCATGCACACGTGGGCAACGATAACCTCACGAGATCGAGGCGGCGCAGTTTGAAACCAGGCGCCGCAGCTGCTCTCCACCGACTGCAAACACCTGGCTGTCACCTGATCAATGAGCTGACAGGCTCTGATTGGTTCTTAACTTTGACAACAAACACCACGTGTTGTATAAAATAGTAATTTTCTGTGTAACTGTAATATTTAATGACATATCAGTCTTCTGTTGTGTGATGAAGTTTGAATCAGATATTTAGTGTCTGATAATAATAAAGGTTCTATATATATGACTGATCAAAAGAACAGTTTAGTTCTTTACAAGGCAGATAAAAGAACAGATGAGTCAAAAGGAGGATCTCTTCTATTTTAACTTCAATCAATGATCAAGAACGCACTTTATTTCTTCAGCTGTGATCATGATCTGCAGACTACAGGTAACCTACAGGTGATCTAACAGGAAGTTCGTGTCTCTTCTTCTAGTCTCTCTGAAGTCTGTTGAAAACTGTCCGACTTGACTGCAGCTTTTTGTCTCCACCTCCTGCTGCGGCCTCCTGATCTCGTCTCTCCAGGTGAGGCGCAGTTCATCTCGAACGTACCTAATATCTGCCTCGCTCTTTCATCAGTCCGTCTCCTGTGATGTCACACATCATCTGTTCAACAGAAACACAGATTATTAATTGTCTTGCTGCTACAAAGTGAGCGAAACATCAATCACATCGAAACAAAGAGGCAAAAGAAACAGAACAAACAAAACAGAAAAAACAACACAACTCTCAAACAAATGTTCATTTGAAAAATAAAATATGTTTCTTTTCAGTTTGTTTACATTTCAAATATTTCTCACACAAAATAAACATTTAAAAATACTAAAAACTAAAATTAACTTTTAAAATAAACATTTTTAATATAACTCTTTTTCTAACCGAACGGTTCAACCAATCGCTGCAGTTCTGTTTCCGGTGTTTCATGATGTCATCAGGAGGCGACAGAAGTCAGCAGCTACGCAGTTGTTTGTTTTATCGGATTTGTTGGAATTTTCCGAAGCGGACGGAGGCACAGACGGAGTCTAGCAGACCAGCAGAGACCAAAACCGGGATCGACCGGGACCAGAACCGGGACCGAGTCGTGTGTGATCCGGATCAGCCTTCCGTCCGGCTCCGTGCGTCAGTCTGTTGTTTTGAGTTCAGTGTGAGAGGAGCTAATAGGCTAGAGCTAACTGTTAGCACCGTTAGCTCCGATTAGCTGTGATCCGAGGTGTGTTTGAATCATGGAGTATCGGGGGAGGAGGTGGAGGAGGGGGCTGGGATCAGGAACGTGCCGGCCTTCCTCACGAAACTGTGGACCCTGGTGGAGGACCCGGACACGGACCCGCTCATCTGCTGGAGCCGTACACACATTAGCCTAGCGTTAGCATTAGCTTAGCACAGAGTAACAGTTCACTCTAAACTCTGTTAGCTGTCAGCTTCATCAGGTTTAACGTGCAGGCAGTGAGCTAACAGGCTAACAGCTGATCAGACCAGACCAGACCAGACCAGCAGAGTTGACTGATCAATACCTGTTGATCATAATCAACTTTATGAAGTGTATGAACACAGACAGGAAGACTGACAAACTGCACGTAAAGTAAATGTAAAGTAGTTCATTGATCTGACAGCTCATCAATATTTTTCAACATTTTGTGGCCTAAGCAACTTATTTATTGTTGAAAAATATTGGCAGATTGATCATTAGTTGACAAATAGAACATCAGGGGACGTACATTGAAGATTGTGACAATATTTAATTGATTAATTGAGAAAGCAATCAACAGATTAATTGACCATGAAAATCATTGTTGATCTTTTCTAATAAAATATCAGCTGTGAGCACAAACAATGATTAAATGTTCTTGATGTTTATGTGTTCTTTGTGCCTCATCAGAGTGGAACCAGCTTCCATGTGTTCGATCAGGGTCGGTTCTCTAAAGAAGTTCTACCAAAGTTCTTCAAACACAACAACATGGCCAGTTTCATCAGACAGCTCAACATGTGTGAGTACAAACCGATCAGAACAGGTTCTCTTCTGAGTGTGTTCTCACGGTTATTTGTTACATTTCTTAATGGACTTGTGAATGTTCCATGTGTTCTCAGACGGTTCCGTGGGTGGTTCACATTGAGCAGGGCGGTCTGGTGAAACCAGAGAGAGCGACACAGAGTTCCAACATCCGTTCTTCGTCAGAGGACAAGAACAGCTGCTGGAGAACATCAAGCAAAGTCACAACGTGTGTGCCTGAGAAACAGCTGTTCACCTATACAGATGTTCCTGCAGCAGACATTCACCTGTGCACATACTGTCTGTCCCTTCACACTTGTTGGTCTCCATGGTAACAGTGTATTTCTCTGCCTCTGTCTTCTGATTGGTCCAGGTGTCGCTCGATGCGTCAGGAGGAGGTGAAGATGTCAACAGACGAAGTGAACAAACTGCTGAATGACGTCCAGTTGATGAAGGGAAAACAGGAAACCATTGACTCTAGAATCATCACCATGAGACAGTAAGAACATCAGATCCAGGTCCTGGTCCCACGGGTCTTCACTAGAACCAGAACCAGAAGCAGAGCTGAGTCAGCAGGTCTTGAACTCACCCTGAACCTGTGTGTGTGTGTTTCAGTGAGAACGAGGCTCTGTGGAGAGAAGTGGCCAGTCTGAGACAGAAACATGCCCAGCAACAGAAAGTCGTCAATAAGGTCTGTACACCAGTATGTATATATCAATCAATCAATCAATATATCAATACATCAGTATACCAGTATATCAATATATATCAACAAATTAATATATATCATTATATCAATAAATCAATACACCAGTATTTTAAAGCATCATATATATATTGGCATATGATCATGTGATCTTTTACCTGAGCCAATTAGAATAATTTCTCTCTCTCTGCAGTTGATTCAGTTCCTGGTGTCTCTCGTCCAGTCCAACAGGATCTTGGGAGTCAAGAGGAAGATGTAAGTTTACTACAAAATCTACTACGTGGAACTACATGGTACTACACAGTGTACTACACAGTGTACTACACAGTGTACTACACATGGTACTACACAGTGTACTATACATGGTACTACACATGGAACTACACATGGTACTACGTGGAACTACATGGTACTACACGTGGTACTACATTGGTACTACACAGTGTACTACACAGTGTACTACACATGGTACTACAGTGTACTACACAGTGTACTACACAGTGTACTACACACAGTACTACGTGGAACTACACGCATTGGTACTACGTGGTACTACACGGTACTACACGTGGTACTACGTGTACTACACAGTATACAGTGTACCATAGTACTACACAGTGTACTACACATGGTACTACACAGTGTACTACACATGGTACTACACAGTGTACTACAGTGTACTACACATGGTACTACACAGTGTACTATACATGGTACTACACATGGAACTACACATGGTACTACACAGTGTACTACACAGTGTACTACACAGTGTACTACACATGGTACTACATGGTACTACATTGGTACTACACAGTGTACTACACAGTGTACTACACGTGGAACTACACGTGGTACTACACAGTGTACTACACACAGTACTACACAGTGTACTACGTGGAACTACGTGGTACTACACAGTGTACTGTGGTATTACGTGGTACTACACGTGGTACTACACAGTGTACTACACAGTGTACTACACAGTGTACTACACAGTGTACTACATGGTACTACACAGTGTACTACACAGTGTACTACACAGTGTACTACACAGGGTACTACACAGGGTACTACACAGTGTACTACACAGTGTACTACACATGGTACTACACAGTGTACTACAGTGTACTACACGTGGAACTACACAGTGTACTACACAGTGTGTACTACACAGTGTACTACATGGTATTACACATGGTACTACACATGGTACTACACAGTGCTACAGTGTACTACAGGGCCACAGTGCTTACAGTGTACTACACATAATTACACAGTGTACTACACAGTGTACTACACGTGGAACTACACGTGGTACTACAGTGTACTACACAGTGTACTACACATGTACTACACAGTGTACTACATGGTACTACACAGTACTACACAGTGTACTACACAGTGTACTACACATGGTACTACACAGTGTACTATACATGGTACTACACATGGAACTACACAGTGTACTACACAGTACTACACAGTGTACTACAGTGTACTACACGTGAACTACATTGGTACTACAGTGTACTACACAGTGTACTACACATGGTACTACGTGGAACTACACGTGGTACTACACAGTGTACTACACAGTGTACTACGTGGTACTACACATGGTACTACACGTGGTACTACACAGTGTACTACACATGGTACACACAGTGTACTACACAGTGTACTACACAGGGTACTACACAGGGTACTACACAGTGTACTACACAGTGTACTACACATGGTACTACACAGTACTACACAGTGTACTACGTGGAACTACACGTGGTACTACACAGTGTACTACACAGTGTACTACAGTGTACTACACATGGTATTACACATGGTATTACACATGGTACTACACAGTGTACACAGTGTACTACACAGGAGTACTACAGGGTACTACACAGGGTACTACACAGTGTACTACACATGGTACTACACAGTGTACTACACAGTGTACTACACATGGTTACACATGGTATTACACATGGTACTACACAGTGTACTACAGTGTACTACACAGTGTACACACAGTGTACTACACATGGTATTACACATGGTATTACACATGGTATTACACAGTGTACTACACAGTGTACTACACAGTGTACTACACAGGGTACTACACAGGGTACTACACAGTGTACTACACATGGTACTACACAGTGTACTACACAGTGTACTACGTGGAACTACACAGTGGTACTACACATGGTACTACACAGTGTACTACACAGTGTACTACACAGTGTACTACAGTGTACTACAGTGTACTACGTGGTACTACACAGTGTACTACAGTGTAGTACACAGTGTACTACACAATAGTCAGATTTCCATCCGAATGTCTGGAAATTTTTGAGCGAATTTAGTGAAAATGCGACTTTATGTCCGTTTCCATTTGTTATTATTTTGCGATTATTGAGAGAGTGCGCCATGTGATGACATCATCAGAGGCGTCTTTCTGCCACAAAACAAACAACACACTCGGCTGACAGTCAACAACTGATCATGGACAGATTCTGATCGACCTGTCGGCGTTTGGAAGAACTCTGGTCACCATTTTGTCAGCATTCACCGCGTGCGAGCCATCCTGAACAAGAGACGACAAGGAAGAATTCCGCCGCCATTTTTGTGACCACAACGTGTACGTGTGATGTGGTATCCGGTCCAGTCATCGCTTATTCGCAAACCTGTTTCCATAGCAAAAAGTCGTACTTTCCTTTTATCGCCACGCAGACAGATCCGCCCCTCCAAGCGTAAAAACTTTTTGCAATTTTCAGCCTTTTGAATTTCTAGCGTTAATGTTTATTTTCGCTATTTTTGAAAATTCGAATAAGACACAGTGTATTACACACAGTATTACAACTTATATTTACTATGTAATCGTAATATATCAACAGGTATAGTAATATGTTTATGTAATGACAGGAATATGATGGTGTGTGTGTGTCATATATGTTCTATATTATTTATGTCTACTGTCTCCAGTCCTCTGATGCTGAATGACTCAAGCTCCGCCCACTCCATGCCCAAATACAGTCGTCCGTTGTCATTGGAGCACATGCAGGTAAGCTGTCACCTGTCTGTCTCATCTGTTTGTGTCACATGACGGGTTTCAGGTTCATCATTATCAATTTGTATTTGTTGTGATCCCACAAACATGATTATTGATTGTTTTGATGTACTGATAACCTGATTGGTTCAGATTGGAGATGACTTCTGTTTTGGTTCTCAGGCTGCAGCCAGTCTCTTTGCAGCAGACGCCCCTGTCACCTCTGGACCAATTATCTCTGACATCACAGAGGAGGCCACGCCTTAGCTGAGGAGGTGGTCAGTGATTGGACAGAAGCAGGGTGAGGGCCAATGAAATCATTTTCTCTGTTGTCAGTAAAATTGATACACAGCATAGTACTTAAGTACTGCAGTAGTTCAGCACAGAACCTGCCGTGGTTACAGGTGCTTCTGTTTCTGATTGATGTAATTACCTGTGTGATGTGATTGGTCTGTCCAATCATCTGTCTGTTTCATCTGCAGAGACAGCCAATCAGTGAGTGTCAAACAGGAGCCATCCAGTCCTGACGTGGAGGTATGTCCTGTCCTAGAGGGAGGAGCTTTACCTGTAGACACGCCCCTCTCCCCACCACTTCATCAACTCCATCTTACAGGACGAGGCAGGCTCGCTGCCACACCTCCACCACCAACCCTACGACAGGTAAACACCTCAGACAGGTAAACACCTCAGACAGGTAAACACCTCAGACAGGTAAACACCTCCACCATGAGCTGTCCAACAGGTGGGAGGTGTTGACTTCCTGGTTTGTGATGCGTTCAGTGACTCTCTGTTTAACTGAAACAGTAAATAAATGTTGTTTCTTGTCTCTTGTTCTTGTAGCCACTCCTGTTGTTGTGATGAGCTCCGCCTCACTGGGCTCCTCCCACCAGCC
>CM034607.1:37095004-37115004 GCA_020091685.1 Lutjanus erythropterus
AGCTCATCATTAAACAGCAGTGGTTTGTCCTGTGGCTCAATAAAAACATCAGTTCTTAAGGAGGTTAATAATATTGACCCTTGTCATTTTTGTTTTTTTCTGACATAATTCTGTTATTGTGTGCAAATAAAAATCATTTAAGCTTTCTAAAGAAAACTCGTATGTTTAGAAATGCTATGTTGAAAATTCCTTGCTCTATTAAAAAAGCACTTGGGAAAATTTTGAAAGAAAACTTTAAATTTCATAGATGAGCTAATAATTTTAATAATTTTGTCCTCAATTGTACATAATCATGATGTCACACATTATATACACTCAAAAACATAAGAGAACACTTGGGATCGCGATGAACAAAATATTCAGGTTGGAAATCTTTATTGATATCTTCATTTTGTAATTTATCAAGAATATAATTATATAAGAACAATTGATGGCAACCAAAATCATTAACCCATCAAGGGCTGGATTCAGAGTGAAAACCTGAAATCACAGACTGATCCAACAGGAGTGTGTTTGACCACGTCTCTAACTCTGAAACCACCTGATGAAGCTCTGACCTGCTGTAGATCCTCTCTGATACACAAAGTCTATAGAAACACCTTAAAAACTTCAACACAGAAACACAATCAAAAACAAAAAGGACAGTTATTGTCATTTTTTTGACGTAACTGTATCAAAATCACCACGTCAAATTAGATTGAAGTCGACTGTAAGGATTTCTCCAAGTCTGTTAAATAACAGATTTCTTTCTGTCTTCAGAGGCAGTATATATACATGAATTATGTGGTATTTTTCACTCTGATAAAAATTATCCAACTTTAAAACCTACCTGGAATTATTTGTCTTTCTCTAATTATCATAACATCTTGAGATTTAATTTCTTCTTTCCTGCCGTCACCATTTCTGAGTTTTGTTTTTATGATGTTTACAAAAAAACAAATACTCAGGTAAAGTACAGATATTCCAAAAAGTACTCAAGTGAATGTACTTCGTTACTGTCCATCACTGCTGCTGACACACTCTGGCTGGTCAGAAACCAGGAACCCAGGTCCTGCTGCACCAGTGTCAGGTCTGATGGTGGGTCTGAGGACTTCATCCCAGAACCTGACAGCAGGTGGTGAGTACGTCGAGGTTTGTGTGACCCCCCCAGTGATGTACCTCCCAGACCATCACTGACCCACTGACCCACTGCCAAGGTTCACCATGGTGTCTCCAGAGAACCTGCTGTCATCAGTGAAGAGAACGAGGCACCAGTGGCAAACCTTCCAGTTCTGGTGTTCTCTGGTAAATACCAGTGGTGCTGTATGGTGCTGGACTGTGAGCACCGGTCCCACTGGAGGACGTCAGGTCCTCATGTCACCCTCATGGAGTCTGTTTGTGACAGGTTCAGTCTGCTGGAGGTCATTGTTTAGGGCTCTGGCAGTGCTGCTCCTGGAGCAGACAGCAGTCCTGTTGTCCTTCTGTCCAGCTGTCCTTTTGTAAGGGCGCGAGTCCTGGTGTCTCCTCCACGCTCTCGAGACTGTGCTGGGATACACAGCAAACCTCGGGGCGGCTCATATGGACGTGGCATCCTGGAGGAGCTGGACTACCTGTGCCTCGTGCTGCCAGTAGAGAGGACACGAGCAAAATGTGAAACTAGAGAAAAATCAGTCAGGAAGGATCAGGAGAAAGAAATGGTCTGCGGCCACCACATGTAAAACCATTCCCTTTTTGAGGCTTGTCTTGCTGTTGCCTCTCCTGTCCACCTGTTCTCACTTTCATTTGCACCAAAGCAGCTGAAAGTGATTCACACTCGCTCACACTTTGTAAATGAACAGATCGATGTCCCAGAAGTTTAATCAGCTCACTTCTACTCTGATGATTTAAAGGTTCCGTTCACTTTTTTTGAGCAGTTCTATATGTAACATAAATCAATGTATAACGTGTGTGTGTGTGTGTGTGTGTGTGTGTGTGTGTTTTCAGTTCTTCAGTTCGTCTGGTCCATCTGCAGACTTTGACCTCGACAGTTTGGACAATGTGAGTTCATCAACAGACTCTTATTTTGATGTTTTATCTGTTTCTGTACATTTTCACAATAAGAGCATTGATCCTGCTGTTTCCAGCTGCAGTGTTTGAACACGTAGCAGAAGTTTGAGTCAGTGTACCGATACAGGAAGTGACATAACAGCAAGAACGTTACGTCTGCAACTAATGATTATTTTCATTGTTGATTAATCTGTCAGTCATTCTCCCGATTAGTTAATTAATTGACCAGTTCTTGTCGCTTCAAACATATTTACACACAAGCTCCACGTTTGTTTTCTAGTCTTTCCTGTATTGATTACTTTCTCTGTCAATCAATCTGTTGATTATGTTTTTTGATTAATTGATTAGCGTCCATGCACTCCATCTGTGTTCACGTATATTTTATGGACCAAACAACAAACTGTTTGTGGAAAAATGATCAACAGATTGATTGGTAATGACAATAATTATTAGTTGTGTTTTTGAAAACAACCTTTTGATGATGTCACAGCTGTTGATGCTGATGTCACTGTTTCCCGTCAGCTGCTGTCTGATGATGTCCCCAAAGGAAGTGATGACAGCAGTGACACCAACCACACAGGTGAGTAGCAGTCACATGACCCTCGCTGAGCTCCCCGACTTCCTGTCGTCATGGTGATTCTCTGCCACTCTCCGATTGGTCCAGGGAAGCAGCTGGTGCACTACATGGCCACGCCCATCCTGATGTCTGAACCGACCGGTTCAGGGGAGGGGGGTGGCGAACTGCCCTCCCTGCTGGAGCTGGAGGCGGAGCCTTTCTTTGGTGCCGATCCACCCGCCGATGACCAGCCCGCCACCCTGCTGAGCCACACCCACCTAGACTCTGACCTCTGACATCAGTCACCATCACCATAGCAACAGGACAGTCTGAGCGCTGACTCAGCAGCAGCAGCAATAGATGATGATGAAACCAATTGATTGATCAGCTGTAGATCAATCAGTAGGTCACAGGTCCCGTTTTTATTATGCAGATGTTATTGATCAATATTAACCAGTTTATATACCTGTGTCTTCTTCTACTCTTTTTATTTTAGCTTTCCTTTCTTCTTTTCTGCTTTCATTTGTTTGACACTCTGAGAACCAGGGTCACTCCTGGACCCCGTCCAATCAGAGGTCTGCAGAGGGGTCATATGACCCGGCGTTCTCTGTGTTCTGCATGTTGTTTGGTTCTTTGTGTTGAGATGTAAAATAGAAAATGAAGAGAATCTGAATATTTTTGGAAAAGTTTATTATAAATGAAAAGTGTTTATTAGTTTGACTTAATTCTCCCTGGCAACAGCTCACCTGTTACCATGGAGACCAGCTGGAAGCAGATAGATCAGTATCAGGTATCAGCCTCGCTGTGATTGGTCCACATTAAACACATGTCACATCAATGACAGCTGTTTGTCCAGTGTGCTTATTTCCCTCATTGTCATAGTTGAACCCCAGAAAAAAAACAAAACGGGTATCCTGACTCGTTAAGTCTGAGATATTATATATGATATAATGTACCCGGGTATATTACTCAGTAATTTATTCTAATGAAGCAGGAGGAAGGATTAAAGGTTCACTAGATAATGTAAAACAGTTTTCTATAAATGTTGGACAGAAGATGAATCTTGAAAGCGGCTCCTGTTGTTGTTGTTGTTGTTGTTGTTGTTGTTTGAGCTGCTCTACAAACAGGAAGCTGCCGTTCAGTAAAAAAGTCATTAACACGCTGGCTTTTGTTTGGTAATGTTTTAAGTCATACACATAAAGGGTTAAAACTGCTCAAGTGTTCTGACTTCAAAACTTCAATAAAGTCTTTTAAAACACACTCAGCTGTAAACAAGTCACTCACACACACTGTACAAAAATACAGCTCTGGAAAAAGTTTCTCTGGTTTTACTATTTATAGGTCTGTGTTTGAGTAAAATGAACATTTTTGTTTTATTCTATAAACTGCTGACAATATTTCTCAAATTTGAAATTCAAATATTTCCATTTAGTGCATTTATTGGCAGAAAATGACAACTGGTCAAAATAAAAAAGATGCAGTGTTTTCAGACCTCGAATAATGCAAAGAAAACACGTTCATATTCATTTTTAAACAACACAACACTAATATTTTAACTTAGCAAGAGTTTATAAATCAATATTGGTGATGATCTCAATCTTTAATCACAGCAGTGGTTTTTATAATCGTCCTTCAGGTGATCACCTGATCAGTGTCTCATTAAAGAGAAGGAGGACGTTTGTGTTGGAATGGACTGACTGTCAAACATGTAGAGATGATGATTAAAGAAATGTTTGTCAGAGGGTCTCTTCATTTTTTCCAGAACTGTATATGTTTCTATATTTGTATTTATTAGAGGTGTGCAACGTGTGGAACGTTGTTAAAATCTTATCAGGAACCTGAGATCCTGTAGCCTGAATGAGAATCCTTGAACAAACTTTCAAACCGTTCAAAATGCATTTGATCTTCTTTTGGAAGAAGATAAGCTGCTCTGTTTCATGTGAAGGCTGCTGTGGTTCTGATTGATCGTGTAGAGGAAGTGAGGTGTGGAGGAACAGTGATGCTACATGTTAGCTGTTCTCACAGTGACACGACGTCTCTGTACTCTGCTGTCAGACACGTTTTGTTTCTCATCTTTCCTATAAAACTCAAACCTTCTGAAAGTTCTTTCACCGTCTGTTTTGAGGAAATGAAGAGGACAGACAAGAGAGGGAGGAGCGCTTGTTTTGTGTGAGCGAGGCAGGAGGCATCCGGTGAGACTGGTGCAGGAGGAGAGAGAAAACACAGGAAAGTTAGTGGCAGCTCCCTGATGCCAAAAATAAAAAATTTGTCTCCTAATGAGACAGACTGAATGCATTGAATGAATCATCATGTCCACTACAACAACGCTGTGAAATGAAAAAACAAACAGTCGAATCAATTACTAATCAATTATTGGATTAATCACAAACTCTTTTGATAACTGCTTAATCAGTCTGAGTCATTTTGCCGTAGTCCAAATTCTCTGATTGTCTGGTGTCTTTACTCCTCTCTGACAGTAAACAAATCTTTGAGTTGAGGACAAACTTTTATTAATTAATAATAAACTTTTTAAAAAAAATATATTCTTAATCATTCTATGGACCAAACAACTAATTGATGAATGAACAAAACTGATGACAGATTGATTTGGAATGAAAAAAAAATCAACATCAGTGGCCAACATGATCATCAGATTAGTAAAACTGATCAGTTTGGACAAAAGACACATTCTCAGTTTGATGTTCAACATGGAAAAAAAAAACATTTATTGTAGAAGTTTATAATGCTGACAGTGATGTCACATCCTTTATGATGTCATCAAACAAAATCACCAATTGTTGGTGTAGGTACGATTGAAACTATGTTTTTATTCTCTCTACAACAAAATAAATGTCTATAAACAAACTTTTAAATATTAAAAAAACATCAACAAGTCAGTGGGCGGGGCCTGTAGCTAGTGGGAGGGCTCTGATTTCCTGGGCCATGCTGTTTGGTCGGTACACTGGAATCTGTAGCGCAGGAATCGAACTCGCGGCTTGATGTGGAAATCAGCAGGTATCCTCCAGTTCCACATTTTCTGCACCTGAAGCACAAACACAAGCATAGTTTCATTAATCAGGATTTATATTTTTACTTTCATTAATCAAACTTTATGTTTTTATTGTGTCCAAATGTTTGGACCTCATTTTCAACTGACAACGTGAAAAGATTAATTCATCTAAATAGCAATCAAATGAAAGACTGTGGTCATGATCAGAGACAGGTCATACAGAGGTCATACAGAGGTCATACAGAGGTCAGAGTGTGGTATACGAACCTTCAGGACCCTGACCAGATGTGTTGTACTGTTCAGTGACTGAACCTGCAGAGAACAAGAAGAACCCAGAAGAAAGAAGAAGAAGAACATGCCTTCAGCACCTGATCTCAAGAACCAGAACCAGGACTGTTAACACCTGATCTCAGGTAACACACAGGAATCAGAACTGTTAGCAGCTGAACCTAAACTAAGATCCACCGACAGGGCACTATGTTCCAGTTACAGACTGGTTCTGGACTGGTTGCTACTTTTAAAGACCATTTTCAGACTGGTGTTGTATTCATTTAACACTGCATTGTACACTGGTTTGTAAACTGGTTTCAGATTGAGTTTACACTGGTATGTAGATTATTTAAGACTGGGTTTACACTGTTTTGTAGACTGGTTCTGGACTGTGTTTACAATGGTTTGAGGACTGTTTTGTAGTCTGGTTTCAGATTGAGTTTACACTGGCTTGTATTATGGTTTCAGACTGGGTTTACACTAGTTTGTAGCCTTGTTTTTGATTGCATTCACACTGGTTTGTAGACTGGTTTCACATTGGGTTCACACGGGTTTGTAGACTAGTTTCAGACTGGTTTTGTGTTCTGGTTTTACACTGTTGTCAGTATAAACCTTTCATGTTGAACATCTGTAAAATTTACCAGCCATCTTTATGTGATCCGTCACAGCTGGATGATCTGAAACAAACACACACGTAATCATTTATACAGTAGAAGAAGAAGCGTTTGTTTCCATGAGTGTGAATGAATGTGACTTACTGGAATCCAGTGGAGTCCCTGTTGGGTCTGCTGGAACTACAAACACACACAGTTTAACTCCAGGTGTGAACTCTGACCACTCACCAGTCTGTCAGCCATGTTGGAGGGTGGGGCTTACCTGACTCTGTACCTGTGGAGTCTGCTGCCATGGTAACCAGATCTGTGTGGGTGTTAACATTTGAAGCTGAAAGGACAGATGGACAGGTGAGCAGATGGACAGGTTTGCAGACAGACAGACAGGTGTACTGACGGACAGGTGTAGAGACAGACAGATAGCAGACAGATAGATGGACAGGTGAACAGACAGACAGTTGTACCTGTAAAGTGGTCGACAGACTCAGTGTGGAGGACGACAGGTGACGACTCTGTAGTGTGACAGGATCATGTGATGACGTGACAAACAAACTGTTGATGTTATTGTTGAAATGTGGTTGTCATAGTATCAAGTGTTACCTGTGACATCATGGCCAAGTCCAAGACCTGAAGCTGGAACCATTCAGAACACAGAGTCACGTTTCTACCTGTTAATCAATCTATTTATCAGTCAATCAGTCTCTTTCTCTCACCTGTGAGGTCAACATGAAAAGCCGTCACTGATTCTGCTGCACCTGATGACATCATCACAACCGATTACATCATCATCATCATCAGTTGGACAGACAGACAGGTGTTCAGTAGTATTAATATGAATATACTGTGATCATGGACAGGTGAGAACAGGTGACTATACTGAAATGGTTTAAAGGTTCACTGTGTCAGATTCATTGATTTATTGTGTATGAATTGTTATTATGAAGGTTCACCTGTGTTTGTGTCTGTCAGCAGAATCTGTCGACCATTTCCTGACAAACATAAAGTGTCAGTGAGTCACAGCCAATCATTGATGAGCTCTGACTCATCACTTTGTAATCAAATAAAATACAACTTTATTGACCAGCAAACTGGGAACACATGAAACCAACAGGATGACTGAAGACTTCAGAAACATTCAGACTGTTGAACACATGCAAAAATACATAAAGTTACATGTTTTAACTACAAAGACTGCACTGAAATAAAAAGTAGGTTTCATTCCCATCCTGATCAGGCATTACTAATCAGATCAATAATTAATGCAATTCTGGCAAACTATCACAGATATTTATCAATAAACCCAAGAACAGGCAGCTTATAGAAAGTCTTACCGTTAACATCAAGTGAGTCGCCGCCATCTGTGAGTACAAACATACTAAAATTAAACTTTTTTCAAAACATTTAAAAGTATCCCTGTATTTTCAAAGAAAAAGTATTTCTGTGCTTTCAAAGTAAACATTTCTGGGTTTTCAAAGTAAAAGTATGTCTGTATGTCTGTCTGGGTTTTCAGAGTGAATCTTTCTTGATTTTTACAGTAAATGTCATCCTGGATTTTCAGTGCAAGAGTCTTTCTGGATTTTCAGAGTAAAAATCTTACCAACCTCCATGTGCTACTGAATGGGAAGAACCTGACACAGAGCTTGACAGTGATTGGTCAGGTTCTGAGCTCAGAGAGGTGTGGTCTGGTCCTAAATGGTCGACATTGATGTCAGAATGATGAGCAGGATCTTTAGCACCAGGATGTAAACATGACAACAGAAAAGTAATGAAAGGGAGAAGAATTAAGTGGAACTGCATTTCATTAAATGTTCACTCATCTGTACTTTAATATAACAGAAAATATTAGAGTATATAATATATATACATGAACTGATTTACAGTCAAAACCCTAAGTGACAGAGTGACCTGCCCACAGAGTGACCCGCCCACAGAGTGACCCTCCTACAGAGTGACCCTCCTACAGAGTGACCCGCCCACAGAGTGACCCTCTCACAGAGTGACCCGCCCACAGAGTGACCCGCCCACAGAGTGACCTGCCCACAGAGTGACCCTCTCACAGAGTGACCCTCCTACAGAGTGACACTCCAACAGAGTGACCTGCCCACAGAGTGACCCGCCCACAGAGTGACCTGCCCACAGAGTGACCCTCCTACAGAGTGACACGCCAACAGAGTGACCCGCCCACAGAGTGACCCGCCCACAGAGTGACCTGCCCACAGAGTGACCCGCCCACAGAGTGACCCTCCTACAGAGTGACCCTCCCACAGAGTGACCCTCCTACAGAGTGACCCTCCCACAGAGTGACCCGCCCACAGAGTGACCCTCCTACAGAGTGACCCTCCCACAGAGTGACCTGCCCACAGAGTGACCTGCCCACAGAGTGACCCGCCCACAGAGTGACCCGCCCACAGAGTGACCCTCTCACAGAGTGACCCTCCTACAGAGTGACCCTCCCACAGAGTGACCCTCCCACAGAGTGACCTGCCCACAGAGTGACCTGCCCACAGAGTGACCCTCTCACAGAGTGACCCTCCCACAGAGTGACCCTCCTACAGAGTGACCCGCCCACAGAGTGACCCTCTCACAGAGTGACCCTCCCACAGAGTGACCCTCCTACAGAGTGACCTGCCCACAGAGTGACCCTCCTACAGAGTGACCCTCCCACAGAGTGACCCTCTCACAGAGTGACCCTCCCACAGAGTGACACACCAACAGAGTGACCCACCCACAGCTCTGTGGGTGGGGTCAGTACCTGCAGGTGAGTCCACAATGGAGCCACTGTTCTGATCTGCAAATGGAGCCGCTGTTATACCTGAACTGATCACTGAAACACAAAGAGGCTGATCAATAACATAGCAGATTGGTAATGATGATTCACATAATCTGCAGAAGCAATTTCTTAATTTAGCTATTTTTTGAAACACAGAAGAAGAAAATGAAACCTGTCGAGTCCAGCTGAGTGGGTGGAGTCATGTGGCCTGTCAGTGAAAAGAAGAGGAAATCAAAAATGAACTTTTTATTGACATTTAAAGCCTTGGTTCAAACACATTCACCACCGTCTCTTCACTGTGTAGTTTAGGGTCTCACATACAAAATAGTGAGCATATAAGAGTATTAGAAATCAGATCTAACCCTAATTTGAGATATTTAGAGTTAAGTTTTTGTTCACTTTCCTGTTTGCTGTTCAAACTGGACATATTTGTGCTCAGACATTTATTACATGTCTTCAGCAGTCCACAGCAAGACGTTACTGAGCTTCCTGTTGGGACTCCTGAGGCAGCTATCAATCAAACATGAGTGGACACGCCCACAGAATGAGCTGTTTTTGAAGCAGGTTATCTAATAGTTATGAATGTTTATGTTCACTCCGATATTTGTGGATGATTCATGAGAAACTAAATTTGGATATTAGAGTTTTCAGAGTCATCTGGAGCAGATGTGAGATCATACCTGGGATGTTGATGTGAACACCTGGTCCGAACGGATCACCTGCACCTGAAAACCACAAACACAATAAACATCCAACTACCGCTCAGCTATTAGACCAACCACCTTCCTCTACCTGAGAACCAGCTGACACACCTGAAACACAAAACAGGATAAATAGTAAACTGCATGTCAGATCAGACAAAAACACAGGCCGCCCTCAGAGAAATTTACCCATGAGGCCGAGCAGGAAGTCGTGACTGGATGGGTGGATAGTTCCTGCAAAAGGAGAGAAGAAGAAGAAAACAACACAGACCAGTCTGATGAACATGATGAAGAACAATGATAATAATAATGTAATGAAGTCATTAACAACATTACCATTCATTAAAACCATTAAAAGCTAAATGTACTTTGGTCTGTAGATCATTAAATGTCAGATCAAAAATAACTAGATGTGACAGGTGAAAAGTGAATAAGGAGAGATGATGTTAGACCTCAACTGGACACTCACCTGCATAATCCAGATGTGACAATCCAACCCCAAACGAACCCAACACACCTGAGCAGAGACAGCTAGGCTGTCAATTAATCATGTGACTCTGCCAAACTTCATGTCATTTTCTTTAAATTTAAAAAGATTCTGTCACCTGCCACCTCCTTCAGTGGCCCTGGCCCCTGCAGCTCACCTGTTTGACTGTCATCTCCTCCTCCTCCTCCTCCTCCTCCTCCTCCTCCGTTTAACAGCTTCTGTCCGTTACCTGAAGCACACATGTTTGATAAGTTCATGTGATGTATTCATGATTCTTCTGGAGATTATTTGACTTCATAACTTCACTCTTTAAAGCTGCAGCAGGTAGAAAGCCTAAAAATGGTTGATCGTTGAATCTCATCTGAGTTAGGTTCTGTTTTCTCTGCCCTGAGCCCCTCCTATTAGACGAGCAGCATGTGCTTCATGTGTGCATGCAACAGTTTACAGAGGCAATTGTGAGCGAGCACAGACTGACAGACATCAGCTGTGTGTAATACAGCAGATACCTGAAAGTACAAACAGCGACAGAGGAGAGAAACTACATTTCAAAACACTGAGTTTCAGTTAGAAGCCACAGAATTGCAGACAGCTGAACAAAAAAGATTTTTTAAAATGTCTTTCTCTCTCCTGCACACACACACACACACACACACACACACACACACACAAGCTCAGTATCACATTCTCTTGCTGGAGGGGGAGAAAAGGAGGGTCATCATGGTTTGCCCACAGGCAACAAGACATTGCTGCAGCCAGCTTAGAGGAGGGTTGGGCTCACTTTTCACTTCTCCAAAAGTCAGTCCATCTTGGGCGTGCCTCGGCGCAATAAAAGTGGTAATGGAAATGTAAATCAGCGTGACACAGTTTGACTCAGCACAGCCAAAAATACCTATGTAATAACCGTGTGTGTATTTGTGTGTCAGTACTGACAATACTCACCAGAGAGTCGATTCTGTCTTTTACATCCCTCCTCTCTTTACTCTCAAAATGTGACTTTCAAATACATTTCTCCTCTGGTCAGCAGTCAACATGAGCAGGCAGACTAATTATCTTACTGTAACCAGTGCGGCAGCTCCTCCGTGGTCGCTGCTGCACACAGGTTTACAAGAAAACATGAAGATAAATCCACTTTTTAATCCCAAAAGTTTAAAAACAAACAAACACTGAGCTCTCATCTGGCCAGTCCACGGGTCTGCAGTTCTCTGTGGATCACTGTGGCAGATAGGCAGGGAAGCAGCAGTGAAAATAAATCCACGTTTAAATGCCAAAAGTTTGAAACTTAAACTCTGAGCTCGCCTCCTGCCAATAAAAGAGCTGGCATTAGAGCAACTCTGGCATTTTTTTTTCCTCCAGAAGCTCCAGTCTGTCACCGCCCTTCTCCTACAGAGCTCTCCAGCTCTGAGCAGCTGTCTGTCGGCTCTGTGTCTCAGCTCCGCCCGGTCCTCTCAGCACTTGGCAAAGACCCGTGGTAGACATGAATGAACACAACTGAAGGTGAAGTCAGAGGTAACTGAGTGAGTTGACAGACTCCTGGGCTGAGCATGTTGCTCATTAGCTGGACTCTTTTTAAGATTCTCTGTCTGATAATTTAGTTTTATAGTGACTTTTCCTGCAGGAGTTTCTGAAATTGATTCAGGGTCTCACAGGGTCTCCACAGCTGCACTGGTAGAACAGCCAATAAGAACGCCCGGTCTCTGAGATGACCCGTGATTGGTTTAAGTCTACCATCTTGAGCCAGATTCCCTAAAGGCTGAAAACAGTGCCAAGAGGAGGTGCAGAATTCTAGTTCTGTCTCAGACCAGTTGATTTACAATGTGTTGAAAGGTTATTATGGAATCATTGATCATTGATAGCAAAAAATGTTGCTTCCACAGCTTCAATGTTGTCAGTACTGTTTAGAATCTGTTATTGTATTACCGTATTGGCCCGAATATAAGACGGTGTTTTTTGCATTGAAATAAGACTGAAAAAGTGGGGGTCGTCTTATATTCGGGGTCTGGACATTATACCCATTCACGACGCTAGATGGCGCCAGATTTCATTGAAGCGAATGCTGAACTTGACTCCCCAGGCCAAAGCGAACCCCTGTCACGAAGAATAAAAATAAAAATAGCGGTAAGAAAGAAAAGAGAAGAAAATAATAGAAGAGATAACAGAAAATGGAGAAACGTAGCGACAATCTGGAGAAAAGTGGGTCGAAGATCGGCCAGGTTAACCGGCAGCTGAGGAGAAGTTATGATGTAAACTTCAAGATGATGGTGATAAATGAGGCAGAGTCTTCAAACAATTGCAAAGCGGCTGTGAAATATGGTGTCACAGAGTGTAATGTACGGAGATGGAGAGCTCAAAAAGATCACCTAAAAAATGCTCACAGTCAGAGAAAAGCTTTCCGTGGTCCTCAGAGCGGCCGCTTCCACGAACTTGACAGGAGGGTGTGCGCGTAGGTGGACGAGAAATGAAAGGACGGGATGCCCATCAGCAGAGCTGTCATTCAGCTCAAGGCCGTGGAAATAGCCAAAGAGCTAAACATACCCACCGCTGACTTCAAAGCAAGCCTCGGCTGGTGTAAAAGAATGATGCGGCGTAACGGACTAACATTCATAACATTCATTCATTCTAAGCCATTCATTTACGAATGTGATTGCACTTTAGTTTACATATTTAAATGTTCAGATTTGAATGAGGCAAAATAACATGCTTTTTCTGACATATATTGTTATAATCATTTGTTTCAGATGTACTGTAATTATTTTCTGTATAAAAATTAATTTGGTGTTCAAAAAGTCTTTTTTCAAACTTGAGTCTTGAAAAAGAGGGGGTCGTCTTATAATCAGGGCCGTCTTATATTCGGGCCAATACGGTATTATGCCATATATTGCATATGTATTAATATATTATTAGTTTCCCCTGGGATGTTGTGTTGTGTGTCACATGAGTGTGTGTGTGTGTGTGTGTGTGTGTGTGTGTGTGTGTGTGTGTGAATAAGTAATTTATCAGTTTGTATTGAACTAATTGATATTTACCATTGGACTCTGAGTCGACTCTGTAAGAACCTGAAGACACAAACAGACACTGTTTTATTCATTCATTCATTCATTCATGGATGTACTTCACAACGATGTGTTAACTGTCACACTGTCATGGTGATGTTAATGTTTTACAAGTCAGAAACTTATAATTCCAGTAACTTTGATGTTCCATGAATGCAGCACATGTGATGTGTTTTAGTCTTGACTTTAATCATTTTCATTTGTTGATTTGTTGTCCGGCTTATGAAATGCCAGAAAAATTAAAAGTCAAAGTCATGTTTTTATATCCAAGAAATAAATTAAGGAAACATGATTAATTGATTATCTAAATAGAGCTGCTTAATCAATCTGTCAATCGATCTGTGGCCTCATTGAAACCAGGGATTTTTAACTAATTCCCACTCAGCAAAATTTGGTTGGGAATACACTGAAAAAAAAAGCCTGTCCAAGTATCCATCTATGTCAAGTTCTAGCAGAACATGAAAAGTTTGTCGTTGAAAAGACAGACAGAGAACACAGAGCCCAAATTTCAATGACTATTTTTTGGATACACGTGGAACAAATTGGATGGACTAAACATGCAAATCTCAGCATCCAATTTTTGGGCTTAATACTATGGCTATGAGGGCCTGACCAGATTTAGCTAAAAAGGCAACTACCAGCTAACAGCTAACTGCTAATAGCTAACTACTACTGGCCAACTGCTAATGGCTAGCTGCCAACTGCTAACTGCAGCTTTGAAGCTTCTGGTTGACAAAAACAGATTTCAGCCCAACTTTATTCTGAAGATATTTTCATATCAAAAAATAAAAGTTTTTACCTGCAGGTCCACCATCATAGGATTCTCCTGCTGCTGCTGGAGAACCTGAGGAACCTGAAGAACCTGAGAGGAGAATCACAGCACCAGAACTTGTTGTCCCTCTGTACACAAGCATACAGGTATTGATCTATTGATTTATCATTGATTGATGAGTTCTGACCTGTCGAATGTGAAGCTGCAGAACTGATTGGACCTTCAGCTGCAAACAAACAAACACACAAAGAAGAAAAGTCACTCTCTTCATCATGAGTTTGATTCAAGTATTTATCATTTCAGACATTTCAGTCATGTGACCTGATGGAGACAGGAAGTGACTAATGAGCCAATAGAGAAAGAATCACCATGGTGACCTGAAGCACAAACATCATGTCAGCAATTATTCATTCATTCATTTTCTGTAACCGTTTATTCCGTAAGGGTCGCGGGGGGTGGAGTCTATCCCAGCTGACATTGGGTGAGAGGCGGGATTCACCCTGGACAAGTCGCCAGTTCATCACAGGACTGACACACAGAGACAGACGACCACTGACACTCACATTCACACCTACAGACAATTTAGAGTCACCAATTAACCTGCATGCATGTCTTTGGACTGTGGGAGGAAGCCGGAGAACCTGGAGAGAACCCACGCAGACACAGGGAGAACATGCACACAGAAAGGCCCTGATCCAGCTGGGAGATCAAACTCAGGACCTTCTTGCTGTGAGGCGTCACAGTGCTGACCACTGAACCACCGTGACGCCCGTCAGCAATTATAAAATGATTAGAACCCTGTGTGGTTTCTTCTTCTTCTTTACCTGCAGAACCTCCTGCTGTCCCATCAGCTGCTCCACCTCCTGTTCCACCTCCTGTTCCACCTCCTGTTCCTCCTCCTGTTCCACCTCCTGTTCCTCCTCCTGTTCCACCTCCTGCTGCTGCTGACTGACTGCTGGATGCTAAACATTTCAATGATCATCACACAGAAACGTATTCATCATGATGAAGATCAAATATGTTTTTTTTTGTTCTTGATGATCATGTTCTATGTGAACAGTTTCATCCACTCACCGCTCATATCGTGAACATTTGATGCAACACCTGCAGAGACAAACACACCAACATTTATCATCTCTGTCACACACAGTTGATCATTAGATTAATTATTCTTAATCATTTGTGCACATAATCATCATGAGGGACCATAATGTAGAGGAGAGACCCTAACACCAGGCTGCTGCAGTATAACCACACACACACACACACACACACACACACACACACACACACACACACACACACACACACCTGAATTTTTTTTTTTTCAAATTCTGGAATCAATTTTTATATGGACTCCTCAAAATAGTAATAATACTAACTGGTGTTGTATTATATATATTATGTATTATATATCGCTGCAAAGCCTGATTAGTCACCTTTACAACAAGGTTTAACTTGTAAGGATCGTGCTTCTGTGGAGTGAACAACACAGCTAAATGTGTGTGTAGCGCCCCACAAAAAATGTGCCAAAACCCCCTGCAATATTCTCCTGTTGCTATTCACTCTTGTTGTGAGTTGGTGGATTGGATGATTCACTCTCCCACAGTAATAAGGAAAAAACAACACATATTGGGCATTTTTACACTTTATTCATTTTACTCCGTCAGGGATCTCAGTAGAGTGTGGAAGGTCCATATGCAGCCACAGCAGCTTCAGGTACCAGTCAGGTACGAGTCAGGTACGAGTCATACACCTGTGACTGACACACACACAGCAGCACTTAAAGCTCAAAAGAAATGAATATTGCAGGGGGTTTTGGCACATTTTTTGTGGGGCGCTACACACACATTTAGCTGTGTTGTTCACTCCACAGAAGTACGATCCTTACAAGTTAAACCTTGTTGTAAAGGTGACTAATCAGGCTTTCCAACGATATATAATACATAATATATATAATATAATATAATATATAATACAACACCAATTAGTATTATTAAAGGGGAGAAATAATTGAGTGAAATAATGTTTCCAAACTTTTTTTGAGGAGTTTATGTAAATAACCAGTGTTTGATCCATCCAACACATTATCAGAATTCCCATTGACATACTGAAGGAGATTAGCATTGTGATCCCACTAATATTACCTGAACAAACTGAACCATTTAACTTCACCTGCTATAGATAAACTATCATGTGCTCTCAGACTTCATTTATTTCCTCTGATCTCTTAAAACAAACTAACAGCTGCTGACTTCACATTATTATCTATGGCAGCCACACAGGGTCAAAATTCAAACTCAAAATACAGTCACTACCTGACAGAGACCATGCCTGCCAGGAGAGGGCAGCACATACATTTATATTTTATATTTTCTTCATTGTTTAATACTTGAACAGGAACAGCTGATGTAGCTCTTTACTTCAAAACGTTTAAACTTTTATTCATTCTGTTGAACAATTTACTTACTTTTATATTATTACTTATTTCATTTATTATTTTCTTCTGGCAGCAGCTGACTAAGCAGGAATGGCTGAATTTTAATCTACTACTTTTCTGTGGAGTATAGAGGTGATGGTGCCTGACATGATATTATTTAACACAAAAATTACCAAAAAAATCCCTTCACATCACATCACATCACATATTAAATTGCAATACTAAAAAATCGCAATACAGATCGAATTGGAACCTAAGTATTGTGATAGTATTGAACCAGGTCATGAGTGTATCGTCCAGCCCTACTGATCACTGGCTGGCAGTGTGTGTTTTTGTCTTCAGTCTATATGATCAATAGCTTAATCAATAATGAAAATAATTGTCAGTTGCAGCCCAACATGTCTTATTGGACTGCAGTGGACTGTACAGGTGTTCCTAATAAAGTGGACACTGGTTTCAACCTATAGGTGGTGCTGTGGTTCTGACCTGGACATCCTGCAGTCACCTGAGACCTGCAGCATCATGTGTTACCGGGCAGACTCCAGGATGTGGATCAGACTGAATCAGGTTAATCCTGGTCTGAAAACCAGCCAGTTAATCTGGATTAAACCTGAAATTTAAACCTGAGACCAAACAGGAACAAACAGACTGTTCAGGAGGAAGAAATTGATCCAGGTAGACTCACCTGAACCTCCGGATCCCCCCGCCACTGCCACTGTGGTGGTCTGCTGCATGCCAACAAGTCCTGCTGGAGGAGGAGGAGGAGGAGACAGAGTATCAGATGATCAGCATGAATAAGACGACTGTTTCTGCCCGAGGAGCAGAGTCGATCAGAAACTAGCTGTGATCAGACAAAGAGGCTTTCAGACACACAACTGAATGAGAAGGACTGATTTAAAATAAAATGAAAGAAAACAAAATAAAATACAATACAATGGTCAGCAAAACATTTTCCTGTTCAGACTGATCAACTTTAATGTTTGTTGTAAATCTCCAGTCATTGTGTTTCAGGATCCTGTTTCTCTCTGTGATCCATCATCTTTTCTTCTAACACTCAGTCAGTGTTTGTGAACTGAGACACTAACTGTTGAAGTTTTAAAGGTCAATTCTGTCTCATTCTTTCTTGATATTCGTCTTCAGCTGCTCAACAGTCCACAGTCTCTGTTGTCCTATTTCTGTGCTTCATGATGCACCACACATTTTCAATGGGAGACAGGTCTGGACTGCAGGTCCAGGTCCTGGAGTCAGTCTCTAGGACCTGAACTCTTTACTGCAGACAAGCTGTTGGAACACGTCCACAATGTGTCTCAGCATCGTCTCTCTGAAATAATCAGGGCGTCTCTGAAGAAGACGTCAGTGATGGCAGCATGTGTCTCTCTGAATCCCTCCATACCATCACAGCTGCTGTCTGTTGAAGTCAGTGCTGGGAACAATCAATCAACTAATTGATTAATGGAAAAAATGATCAACAGATTGATCGATAATGAAAATAACTGTTGTGAAACGACTTGAAAAAAATAGGTCCAAACAAAGGTGTATAGGTGCGTTTGGATCTACTGTTCAACTGACAAGAATGTAACAGGATTAATTAATCAATTCATTGAGCAAATGACCAAAGGCCGAATCAACAATAGGAATAATCATTAATTGAAAACTTATAATTATGGATTGTAGAAGGTGAAATCTATAAATTCCTGCACTTTTGTGTTGACAAATGTTCTTAAACTGTTTTTCAGAGTGGTGAACCTGACCGTCCATGTTTGTGAACCACAGGTCTTTCCAAGACGCCCCTTTAATATTCAATCATGATCCTGTCACCTGTTACCAACTCACCTGTTTACCTGAGGATGTTACAAACAGCTGTTTTTGGACTGTATATTTACAAAAAACAATAAAGTTTTTCCGTTTGAATGTTAAATATCTTGTCTTTGTACTTATTAAATATGTAAAAAATAAATTATTGCTGTTTTTATTTACATTTTAATGTCCCACCTACTTTGATCTTGTGGTAGAAATTAAATAAAACTGAATTAAATTAAATAACAGTATTGATGATTGAGTGACAGCATGTTGTGAGTCTGATACAGAAGCTGTGTGTTTAACCAGGAGTTTAACAGTTTAAATGTGTTTATGTGGGTTTATGTTGAAGGTTAAAGGTCACCGTGTGTTTCATCCTCTCACCCTCATCAATCTTATCCTGACTCTGGGAATCATCATCATCTGTGGAGGAAAAACATCCAACATTTATCGCTCTAATTAAAGAACAGATTTTCAGATTTGACACATTTATTTTCTTCTGTCACTTGGTCCTAGAATTGATTTTTCCATGCTGAACCTTTATTATTGATTATTATCACCATCATTGATTCTTCCTGAGCTCATTGTTATTTTTTGTCAGCGTCTTCACACTGAACTCAATCAATCAAATGATCATTAATGAATGTTCTATAACCAGATCAGTCATCTTCACTTTCAACTGTATCAACTCATTAACAAAGTTTTTATCATCTCATAAACCACAAATACTAATAACCATCATTAATAAATGTTGAATTGATAGTTAATTAAACTTTGGTTAAAACTTTTTACTGTTAACAAATATTAAATCAATGTTTAGATTTTTCATAAATTATTTATGAAGCAGTTGTCAGGTTTTATAAACATCAGTTGTAACTTTATAACAACCATCAGATAATATTCATATGAACTAATTATTAACCATTAACAAAGTGTACATTTGGTAATCATTAACAGATAAATACTGAACCGCTAGTTTACTAATTTCATCAGACTGTATCATTAATATTACTCAAACTAAATTATAGCATTAATTCTAATTGGTAAACTAATTAATTATCATTCTATTTGTTAACAGTGAAATGACTATTAACTAAAGTTTAATCAACTATCAATTTATCAATGATGGTTATTATAACATGTTGTACCAGTTGATCAGATATTGATCAGTCTGATCAACTAAAATCTATCGTTTGTTATTATTATATTATGTTATCATTATAAGGTGAGGAGACGTGTGTTGTCATGGTTACCTCACAACAGACTCATCAGTGTCAACACATGCACGCCTTGCACACACACACACACGCACACACACACACACACGCACACACACGCACACACACACGCACACACACGCACACACCGCACGCACACACACGCACACACACACACACACACACACACACACAGGCCTACCCTCCTCCTCCTCAGACAGCTCCCCCTCCAGCTCCTCTGTGGCCTCCAGCTCCACCTCCTCCTGCTCCTTCTCTGGAGACACAATGGAAACT
>CM034607.1:37120004-37165016 GCA_020091685.1 Lutjanus erythropterus
TCTCCTCTTCCTCTCCTCTCCTCTCCTCCTCTCCTCTTCCTCTCCTCTCCTCCTCCTCTCCTCTTCCTCTCCTCTCCTCTCCTCCTCTCTCCTCCTCCTCTCCTCTTCCTCTCCTCCTCCTCTCTCTCTCCTCCTCCTCCTCTCCTCTCCTCCTCCTCTCTCCTCTCTTCCTCTCCTCTCCTCTCTCTTCTCTCCCCTCCTCCTTTCCTCTCCCTCTCCTCTCCTCCTCTCCTCTCCTCTCCTCTCCTCTCCTCTCCTCTCTCCTCTCCTCCTTCTCTCCTCTCCTCTCCTCTCCTCCTCTCCTCTCCTCTCCTCTCTCCTCTCCTCCTCCTCTCTCCTCTCTCCTCTCCTCTCCTCTCTCTCCTCCTCCTCTTCCTCTCCTCTCCTCCTCTCCTCTCCCTCCTCTCCTCCTCCTCTCCCCTTCTCTCCTCTCCTCTCTCCTCTCCTCCTCCTCTCCTCCTCCTCTCCTCCTCTCCTCTCCTCTCCTCCTCTCCTCCTCCTCTCCTCTTCCTCTCCTCTCCTCCTCTCCTCTCCTCCTCCTCTCCTCCTCCTCTCCTCTCCTCCTCCTCTCCTCCTCTCCTCTCCTCCTTCTCTCCTCTCCTCCCTTCTCTCCTCCTCTCCTCTCCTCTCCTCTCCTCTCCCTCCTCTCTTCTCTCCTCTCCTCTCCTCTCCCTCCTCTCCTCTCCTCTCCCCTTCCTCTCCTCTCCTCCTCTCCTCTCCTCCTCCTCTCCTCCTCCTCTCTCCTCTCCTCTCCTCCTCCTCTCCTCTCTCCTCTCCTCTTCCTCTCCTCTCCTCCTCTCCTCTCCTCCCTCCTCTCCTCCCTCCTCTCCTCTCCTCCTCTCCTCTCCTCCTTCTCTCCTCTCCTCCTTCTCTCTCTCCTCTCCTTCTCTCCTCTCCTCTCCTCTCCTCTCCTCTCCTCTCCTCCTCCTCTTCCTCTCCTCTCCTCTCCTCTCCTCCTCTCCTCCCTCCTCTCCTCTTCCTCTCCTCTCCTCCTCTCCTCTCCTCCTCCTCTCCTCCCCTCCTCTCTCTCCTCCTCCTCTCCTCCCCTCCTCTCCTCTTCCCCTCTCCTCTCCTCCTCTCCTCTCCCTCCTCCTCTCCTCCTCCTCTCTCCTCTCCTCCCTCCTCTCCTCCTCTCCTCTCCTCTCCTCTCCTCTCTCCTCTCCTCTCCTCTCCTCTCCTCTCCTCTCCTCCTCCTCTCCTCCTCCTCTCCTCTCCTCCTCCTCTCCTCTTCTCTCCTCTCCTCCTCCTCTCCTCCCCTCTCCTCTCCTCCTCCTCTGAATACACTGAACACCGGGTTTAAGGTCATGGTGCATTTTCTTGTCTGAACAACACGTCTTTTAAATATAAAGGAAAATGCTGCACCATTGACCCCAGGTTTCCTTAAATGTTTTTATCTAAGGATGCTTTTGGAAAACCGAAGGATTTCCTCATGTCTATGCTCCACATATTTTCTCACATTATATTTGTCTCATGGGAGTGCAATTACTTTCATGTCAATATTTGTTTCACTTATTGAGATATGAGTGTTTTTCTGTAATGTTTTTGAGTGGAGTCTATGGGAGTTTGCATATATTCATCTGTATCTCAAACTATACTTGCTAAAGACATCATATATCTGGTACAAAGGTGCTCAACATATTAAAACCAGTCCTCAATAGTGCCACCATGTGGTCAGTTATTAAGTATTTTATGTTTAAGGGAATAACTTGTGAACTATAAGGAATACAGGAAAGATTTTTATCCACTAGATTTCTTGGATGAAGATTCAAATGATATAGGCCACACTTTTCTACTCATAAGAATTTTCTGCCATTTTGGATTTTTGTCAACATATTTTACTTCTTTTGGTGCATATTTCATCCAATCATCACCAAATTAGGTATATACCATATTCAGAAGACCCTGAACAACACTTTGTTTTATTTTTTGATATCACTTACTGTTTGTCTGTAATTGGTTATCAAACCATTGACAGTGTGGCCTGATGCTCTTACAGCCCATAACTCTTCAATGCTAAATTGGATTGTGACCAAATATGTAAATGTTGTACCGCGGATTAAGTGATATTTCTAGAACTCTGTTGTCTAGTACATAAGCACCAAAAGGAGCAATGGCAGCACCTCAGTCCGTAAAGACTTGGCTCAGGGACCGGAGGGTCATGGTTCAAGTTCAAGTCAGACCAAAAAGCGGCGTGGACGGTAGCTGGAAAGGTTGCAGTTCACGTCCTGGGCACTGTTGAGGTGCCGTTGAGCATTTTCTTGAATGCATTATTCAGTTGCCACTGATTTTGGCAGCTATCTGACAATCAGGCGTGTCTGGAGCTGGACGGACAAGTGGCGCCGTAGAAATCAAATATTCTGATTAACATTGAAACTCTCCAGTTTTTGTTGATGTCTTCTTCTTTTTGCTGTCACACTAATATTTTCATATTTCTTCATGACATCATCTTACTTTTCTTCACAGCAGATTTCTCACAGTGATTTTGTCAGTTATTCTGTCCACATCTTCTTCTTGTTTGGTCTGATTGGTTTAATTTTCTTTAGACTGCGTGCTTGTGTGTCCACATTCTTCAAAGGACAATGTTCTCATCCTCTGTTACTTTTTGTTTTTCTGTGTTGTCCATTTTAGAGACACTAGCTAGCAGCCCAACACTGTGTTAGCTGACCTAGCAAACAACTGACAAAGCTGTCTGGTACAAATTAAAGAATGCTGAGAGAAGCGTAATCAAGGTAACCATGGTACGTCAGTGTCTGATTTATGACAGTAACTGCTGCAGATGCCTCGGTCTGAACATTTTAGAGACAATCTGAGTGTCTTTAAGCAACTGAACCCTTGGCTTGGGACATATCGTGCTTGACTTATGGTGGAAATCAACCGGGCACAGCAGTCACTCTCTGATTCTATGAAAATTATAAGATCTAAATTCTCTGATTTCAGCTTCTCAAATGTCAATATTTTGTGGCTGTGTTCAGGTTTAGTGGACATATAGAAAGAGGCTTTATTAAAGTTAATAAGAGCTGCAGAAAAGGTGCCAACATTCCTCTGAACTACATCCATGACCTCCTCCTCCTCCTCGTCCTCCTCCTCCTCCTCCTCCTCGTCCTCTCCTCCTCCTCCTCCTCCTCCCCCCCCTCCTCCTCTTCTCCAGACAGAGTTGTAGTTGTTGTGTAGTTGTGTTTCCCTCAGGATTAAAACACTTCTGTCTGATGTAATTTGTGGTTATTTTAGATCGTGTCCATCAGAATGAAGTCATCCTCGCACTGTTCCATGCTATAAAACTCAGTGACCCTGTGTGCTTTTATTTTGAAGGCTGTTTCCTGCTGTTCTGTGAATCAGGGCAGAGCAGTCTGCATCCGTCCTGAAACAAGAACTGAGCTGGACTCTGGGATCAGGTCAGAAGAGGAATTAAGGGCACTTTAAGGTATATAGTGGATCCAGCTCGGTTCTGAATGACTGCAGCTCACCTGTTCACCTGTAACCAAAAGCTGTGGGAGCAGCACACCTGGACAGAACCCACAGAGCAGAGGCAGACATTAAATCAATACAAACATCCAGGAAACGTTGAACTAACAGGGCAGGGTCATGATGATTAATCTGTCAATCATTTTCTCGTTGGCAATATCCACTGTCCAGTTAGTTGTTTGCTCCATAAAATATCAGAAAATGTTGATCAGAGTCCAAGGCAGCGTCCACAAATGTCTTGTTTTGTCCACAACTCAAAGATATTCAGTTCACTGTCAGAGAGGAGTAAAAAAACCCCAGAAAATATTCACATTTAAGAAGCTGAAATCAGAGAATTTGTACTTTATTTTTGAAAAGCACAAACTTTAAATTTTTGACCAACCATTATAGCTCTCACAAATTCCACCAATCACAGAAGCTCCCCGCATAAATCTAATACATGTCAGTCTCAATGAATTGACTCAGTCTTATTCTTCTATTTTGTCACAGGTATTGAAATGAACACACTGTTTGTCACTGACATCAACTCTGTACACTGAGTTTGAGTTTCAAAAGATTCTGCTTCTTTGTAAAAAATACTTATTTACAAAACATATTTCATTAGATTTTTCTAATCCTGAGCCTTAATGTTAATACTGAGAATACTCAGAACAGAGTAATTTTATTCTCCTGAAACAACAGATTTTTGAATTTGAAATTTCACTTCAAAAAACATCCCAACATGCATTACAATTTCTTAGAAAAGCTGCTGTGAGGCAAACGCCTGTCCTACGCGCCTGTGCTCTCTCGGCGCCTGTCCTACAGCACCTGCTCGCGCCTGTCCTCTGCCAGCGCCTGTCCTACGGCGCTGTGCTCTGGCGTCTGTCTGGCGCCTGTCCTGCGCGTCCTGTCCTCACGGCGCCTGTGCTCACCACGTCTGTCCTCACGCGCCTGTCCTCGCGCGCCTGCCTGCGCGCCTGCTGCGCGTCTGTCCCTCTGGCGCCTGTCCTACGCGCCTGCTCACGCGCCTGTGCTACGCGCCTGTCCCTGCAGCGCCTGTCACGGCGCGCGCTCACGCGTCTGTCCTACGCGCGCCTGCGCTGAGCGCCTGTCCTCTGACGCCTGCGCTCTGCCTGTCTACGGCGCCTGCGCTCTGGCGTCTGTCCTCTGGCGCCTGCAGTGCTCTGCGCCTGTCCTCTCTGCGCCTGTCCTGCAGCCTGTCCTCTGCGCCTGTGCTACGCGCCTGTCCCCTGCGCGCCTGCGCTACACGCGCCTGTATCTGCTGCAGTGTTTTGTTTTTTCATCGATGTCCTGGTTTTCACTGATCTGTTTATGATCAAATAACATTAATGGCTACAGAAATGGAGATGAAATATTTGGATATTAATTCAAATTGTACTCAGTTATGGTTTAAAAATAACAGTGAGTTACACAATGAAATGCATAGTAAAAACAAAGTACTGGTGTTAGAAATATATTTAATTTAGTAAAAGTTAAGTAAAGTATTCATCTCAAAAGTACTCAGAGTAGTTGCACTTTAACTGCTTATATCACCGTCACCTCTCCAAACTAGGGCTGCAAAGTTTGTGCATTTTCTGAGCCAATAATTGAAAATGCTAACAAGTGATTAAATCATTAATAATTAATTACACACAGCAGCCTTTTGTTTTGTTTTTCATTTGTATGTCTTTGTTTGGTAATCAGATCCACCTGATTGGCTGCTAAAATTAAGATAACACTTACTTTTAAATCATTGTTGAATACTGAGTGCAATTTGAATTAATATCCAAACATAAGTAGATTTCATTTTGTAATACATTTAAATGCACGAGTAAAAGTACATACTTGAAATTCTACTCATAAAGTACAAGTACTCCCAAAAACTACTTATAATTTGAGTATTTGTAATTAGTTACTTTGATTCCTGGTTGCCTTCTACATCTGAAGACAGTGACATGATAAAGTAATTGATCGAGCAGTGGAACACACACAGATCAATACTTTTGGAGGTTGACTCACTTCAACAGAAGATTTATTAAAGTGAAGGGTCACCTGATCCTGACCCACCCTCTGTGGAAACTCCACGCTCAGGTGTGTCTCAGGTAAGTAAATCCTTTCTCACAGATATCCACCTATCAGCTGCTACCCTGTGAAACTTACCTGAACACACATACACACACACACACACACACACACACACACACACACACACACACACACACACACACGGCTTGTCAAGCTCCATTGATCCGCCTCGTGCTGCTGGCCACAGTCATGACCCCATTAACCAATCAGAAGTCTTTCTGAAACAAACACCCTTTATCTGGCAGGAGTGTGTGTGTGTGTGTGTCAGTTAACTGTGAGGACCTGCAGGTCAGTTTTCATTCATCGTCTCAGAGAAACTTCATCTCAGGAGTTGCTCTTCCACACCAGTGGCGCCGGCTCCACGTAACCTGACTCCTCCTCCAACACACCTGTAATCAGCCTCAAGTGATCTCCCCGCATCCCTGTCACCTCCTGCAGTCCTTCGGTCTCATTCGTCCATTCAGTTCACACACACACACACGCGCACGCATGAACACACACACACACACACATACGCACGCCGCACGTACACACACACACACACACACACACACACACACACACACACGAACACACACACACACACACACACGAACACACACACACACACACACACACACACATGAACACACACACACACACACGACACACACACACACACACACACACACACACAACACACACACACACACACACACACACATGAACACACACACACACACACACAACACACACACACACACATGAACACACACACACATGACACACACACACACACACACACACACACACACACACACACACACACACACACACAACACACACACACACACACACACACAACACACACACACACACACACACACACGAACACACACACACACACACACACACATGAACACACACACACACACACACACACACACACATGACACACACACACACACACACACGAACACACACACACACACACACACACACACATGAACACACACACACACACACGAACACACACACACACACACACACACACACGAACAACATGCAGCAAAGAACAAAACTCATTCTTCAGAATCAGGACAAAACTGTATGTTGAGGTTTGATGTTTTATTTATATATTTGTCATTAAACCTGCTGGACGTCATGTTTCATTTCACAGCATCGTCATAATGAGCAGCCACTTTATTTTAAAGTGTCCCAGAATTCTCTTAATGTTAATCAAAATACACATTTTAAAACTATAATTCATATTTAGTTTTGATTTAGAAAGATGACAGAATCAACAATTATTGCCAGATTTATCACTTTTTCAAAAATAGGTCCAAATGTGAAAACAGGTGGAGCACATGGACGGCCTCTTCCTCTCCTTTGCCTGATTTAACATTATTTTCTTTATCGATTCATCTGTCAATTATTTTCTCTATTAATGGATCAACTAATTTGTTCCAAACACGTGTGAAACACGTGAAACAAATGAAACACAGGAAACACACGTGAAACACAGGAAACACGTGAAACACAAGAAACATGTGTGAAACACAGGAAGCGTGTAAAACACAGGAAACACATGTGAAACAGGAAACACACTGAAACACGTGAAACAAGTGAAACACACAGGAAACACGTGTAAAACACAGGAAACACATGTGAAACACAGAAACACGTGTAAAACACAGGAAACACATGGAAAACAGGGAAACACGTGAACACGTGAGGCACACGTGAACACGCGTGAAACACAGGAAACACATGTGAAACAGAGAAACACGTGGAACACGTGAAACACGTGAAACACGTGAGCCACAGGAACACATGTGGAACAGGAACAGTGAGAGCAGTAAGGAACACGTGTGAAACACAGAGGCAAGTGTAAGGAAACACAGAGCACATGTGAAACACAGGAAACACGTGTAAAACACAGGAATGCATGTGAAACAGGAGCACACGTGGGAAACAGGAGCACGTGAGTGGAGTGAAACACAGGAAACACATGTGGAGACACAGGAGCACATGTGGAACAGGAGCACAGGAGCATGTGAGCACAGGAAGCACGTGGACAGATGGCATGTGTGAACACAGAAACACATGTGAAACACAGAAACACGTGGAACACAGGGCACGTTTGAAACAGAACACATGTGAAACACAGGAAACGTGGAACACAGGAAACGTGGAAACACAGGAGCATGTGAACACAGGAAACATGTGCAGCACAGGAAACATGTAGACACAGAGAGCACGTGTGAAACAGAGCATGTGAAACACAGGAAACATGTGAAACACAGGACATGTGAAACAGAAACATATGGAACACAGGAACGTGGAACACAGGAATATGTGCACTTTTGGAAACATGAGCACAGGAGCACGTGTGAAACAGGAAACATGTGAGCCACAGGAGCATGTGCAACACAGAGCATGTGAGAACACAGGAAACACATGTGGGACAGGTGGCATGTGAACACGCGGGAACACGGTGGAAACAGGAAACAGTGTGAAACACAGGAGCATGTGAGCACAGGGTAACATGTGAGCACAGGGAACATGTGCAACACAGAAACATGTGAGACAGAAACACATGTGAACACAGGAAACACATGTGAAACAGGGAAACATGTGAGCACAGGAGACAGTTTGGAACAGAAACACATGTGAACAGGAAACATGTGAACAGGTGGCATGTGTGAACACACAGGAACATGTACTGACACAGGTGGCATGGCAGAGCACAGGTGACATGTCTTGAACACAGGAGCATGTGTGGAACACAGATGTATGCATGTGACACAGAGAGCATGTGCGACACAGGAACATGTGAGAACACAGGAGCACGTTTGGAACAGGAACACATGTGAAACACAGGAACATGTGCAACACAGGAAACATGTGAAACACAGGTAACATGTGAAACACAGGAAACATGTGACACAGGTGGCATGTGAAACACAGGAAGCGTGCAACACAGGAGCATGTGCACAGGAGCACGTTTGAAACAGGAAACACATGTGCAAGCACAGGAGCATGTGCAGCACAGGAAACATGTGGAGACACAGGAGCACGTTTGAGAACAGGAAGCACATGTGAAACACAGGAGCACATGTGAAACACAGGTGACACGTGAAACACAGGAAACATGTGCAACACACAGAGCACATGTGAAACACAGGCTGCAGCAATGTGCCACAGGAAACACATGTGAGCACAGGAAATATGTGCAGCACCACAGGAAACACATGTGAAACACAGGAAACATGTGCAACACAGAAACACATGTGCAACACAGAGCACGTGTGAACACAGGAAACATGTGAAACACAGGAGCATGTGCAACACAGAAACACATGTGAACACAGGAAACACATGTGAAACACAGGAACATGTGAACACAGGAGCACATGTGAGAACACAGGAAACACGTGTGGAACAGGAAACATGTGAGAACACAGGAAACATGTGAACACAGGAAACACATGTGAAAGCACAGGAAATATGTGCAACACAGGAGCACGTGGAGAACACAGGGAGCACGTGTGAAACACAGGAAACATGTGAAACACAGGAAACATGTGCAACACAGGAAACATGTGAAACACAGGAAACACGTGTGAAACAGGAAACATGTGAAACACAGGAAACATGTGAAACACAGGAAACATGTGAAACACAGGAAATATGTGAAACACAGGAAACACGTATGAAACACAGGGAACACGTATGAAACACAGGTAACGTGAAACACAGGTAACATGTGAAACACAGGTAACGTGAAACACAGGAAACATGTGAAACACAGGTGAATTAAAGGTGAAAGACTGTTGAAGAATGTGGACCAGCAGCAGCTGACTGGAACATTAAGTAATCTGGTCGAACCAGAGTTTGTGTTTCCTGAAAAGTGAGGAGCGTCATTTCATCTAATTATAGCTGATTATGATTTAAAACAATAACATGAAGCCCCGCCCACAGCTGCGACTCACCACAGGTTAAAATGAAAACAACAAACTAATGTCATGTTTATGAAACTTTCAAACTGGATGTTATGATTCACTGTAGTACAATAATAAAGTGAATGTATGTGTCTGTATCACACAAGGTTTTATATTTTATATCAGACACATCGTGTTTCTAATCTTGTAATTCAAATTACTTTAAACCAAATTTCTACTGCTTGTTTAAATATGTCTGTTACCAAGTACTAATACTACTACACTAATACTAATACTAATACTACTACACTAATACTAATACTAATACTACTACTAATACTAATACTAATAGGTTTTCATACCCCTCAACTCTCAAGACAGAAGGTCTTTCAAGTCAGATATCAGACATCAGTTTGGTTGTGTCTCATTGATCCTTGTTTGATTGATCCTTGTTTGATTGATCGTTGTTTCATAGTTCCAGGTAAGAAATAAAACTCCAGGAAGGAAGGAACAGGAAGAACAATGAGGTTCAGGTGTACAGAACGTTCTATGACAACATTCAATTATATAAACTGAAGGTTTGGATCCCAAATTACATCACATTCCAGTTTCAGTGTGTGATTATTGATCAGTTATTTACATAAATTATTGATCTGTAATCACTCACTGATTATTGAGCTGTAATCACACACTGTGTGATTATTGATCAGTTATTTACATAAATTTATTATTGATCTGTAATCACTGCGCTGCTTATCAATATGTAATCACTCGCTGTTTATTGATCTGTAATCACTCATTGATTATCGATCTGTAATTACTCACTAATTATTCATCTGTCATCATTAAAAGTGTGTTGATCTGTAATCATACACTGATTATTGACCTCTAATTATGAACTGATTATCAGTATCAATAAAGACTAGTAGACTGAATGAGGTAAGTTTTGACAGTTCAAACTTTGTGCAGTTTCTCTGTGGACAGACAATCATGAATGTTTTTACAGTGAACGATGACTGTATGTACATGTTAACACACAGAGCAGATCTCAGATCAGCTGCTGGTTTAATATTTCTGCATTAGACTGAAGACAGACAGGTAGGTAGAGAGTGAGACAGAGAGTGAGACAGAGAGTGAGACAGACTAAGGACGGTCCAATGGTGGAAACTAAAGCAGCCAGAGTTCAGCGAATCAGGAATGAGCTGGAATCAGGAACGGAAGTTTAGTTGTAGATTAGCTTCTTGTTGTTGTCACGTAACTGGGCTCTGATGGGGATAAAAACAAAAACACTCAGCTGACAATCACCTCTGTAACACTGTGTGTGTGTGTGTGTGTGTGTGTGTCTGTACAGATGTGTGAAGTATCTCAGTGTATTTAAGTAGAGTTCAGGAATCTACTTCACTTGAGTATTTTTTCATACATATCATATTAAACAAAGACAAACAAGACAAAAACGATGTAACATGTTTTCACATCTAGTGAATCAGTCATCAGCCTGTGGCTTCATCAGTGTTACTAATTATTTTCAACATTTTTTTGTTGTTTGTTTGTTTTGAAACTTAGAATGGTTTAATACCCTTCAAACTGTAGTAATATGTGGTTCAGTGGAGACGTTCAATTAGCTTTGCCCAGAAACAGTCAGTAGAAATGTCCTTCAGAGGACGACTTTTAACTTTTGTACTTTTATACCTTGAGGACATTTCAGAGTCTGAACTTTTCCACTTTCACTGCAGTATTCAAATTGAAACAGTGCTTCTACTTTTACACAAGTGTTTGTACTTGTGCAGTAAGGACTGGGAGGATGTTGTCTGTTCTGCAGTGTTTCTGTTGGTACCTGGAGTCGCTGAGATTCCACTGTTCAGACTGTCCAATTCATGGCTGAAAGAAGAAAACAAAGATTGAACATGATCCCATTTCGCTTCATAAAATCAATATAGATGAAGTGTAAACACCACCCTGATCTGAACTGTGACTGGCTGTGAGGCAGTGTGATGTCACAGTAGGGTGTGACCTTTACCGTCTGGGTGGGCGGGAGGATTTTGTCAGGCAGGTCCGATGAATTGTCGTCTTCATCAGCAGATGGTGCTGCAACAAGAAAAGAGATGAATGGTTTTAAGGTCCATAAAATGTAAGAAAATGTCAGAAAACATTGACCAAGTCCAAGATGACGTCCTCAAATTTCTTGTTTTGTCCACAACTCAAAGATGGAGGAAAGAAACCAGAAAATATTCACATCGAAGAAACTGAAATCAGAGAATTTGGACTTTTAAAAATTGACTAATACTTATTAACTGATTATTAAATAGTTGTGATAAATTTAATAACTGATTAATAATGGATTCTTCTTTTATTATTATTGCCACTGATGCTCCCTGTTGGCATGTGCATCCTGTCAGACTTGAACCTTACTTCATCACACTTGCTCATGTTGTTCTCTCCTGACTAGATCAGCTCTCAGATGAACATTACTTTGAATAAAAGTATCTGATAAATAGATTTCTAGTCATTTTACCTTCAGTGGAACCGACATTTTCTTGACTCGGTATGTCAGCCTCTGTAGACTCCTCAGGCACTTCAGCCTCATCAGATCCCACAGGCTCCTCAGTCGGCTCAGCCTCCTTAGACTCCTCAGACTCTCAGCCTCCTTAGACTCCTCAGTCACCTCAGCCTCCTCAGACTCCTTAGACTCCTCAGACTCCCTTAGATCTCCCGTCCTCCTCAGGCTCCTCAGTCCCAGGCTCAGCCTCCTTAGACTCCTCAGTCACCTCAGCCTCCTCACCTCCTCAGACTCCTTAGACTCCTCAGTCGCCTCAGCCTCCTCACCCTCCTCAGACTCCTTAGACTCCTCAGTCGCCTCAGCCTCCTCACCCTCCTTAGACTCCTCAGTCGCTCAGCCTCCTCACCTCCTCAGCCTCCTCAGACTCCTTAGACTCCTCAGTCGCCTCAGCCTCCTCACCCTCCTCAGCCTCCTTAGACTCCTCAGTCGCCTCAGCCTCCTCACCCTCCTCAGCCTCCTTAGACTCCTCAGTCGCCTCAGCCTCCTCAGCACTTTCATCTACAACCTGACTTGTTTCAGAGCTTTCATCTGCAGTGTCAGGTGTCTCCTCTGCTTCCTCACCCTCTGATTCTTCCTCCTGTGTATCTCCATCCACTACCTCATCACTCCTTTGATCCTCGTCTTCCCGTCCTTTCGTCCCCATGTCTGTGCTGTCCTCCCCTCAGCCATGTTGTTCATTTCTGCATCTGTCTGTGACTGTTCTCCTCATCCTCACCCTCATCTATTTCCTCATCCTCACTCTCAGACTCAGTGTCAGATTCATCATCTGTCTGGTCACTGTTGTTGTTGTTGTTGTCGCCACTTTGTCCATCAGATGTGTCTTCAGAATCTGAGGGTGAAATATGTTGCACACTCATCAGTTATTAGTTTTCACGTCTCCACTGAATCTCTTCTCACTCAGGCTACTCATCAAACTGTCACGCTGTAACGTGTTGGGCTCCATGGTCACGTTAACAGTAAAAAAATGTCATGGCAGATTAGACTTTCAAAATAAAGGCACAAAATCTACTTGGTTAGGTTTAAGAAATACTGCAGTTTGGGCTAAAATACATAATGTAACTTACATAAGTTAAATTATACATAAATCTGTTACAAACTCTTTATTTACTTATGTATCTATTTATTTTTATTTATTTCCTCATTAATACATCTATAGTTATGATTATGACGATGATCATTATTATTAATATTATTGCCATTAATATTCTTATTATTGTATGATGTTTTACTTTTTAGTAATCTATACAGATGTATTATTATAATACTTATATGAACATTTATGTGTCATGTAGTTTTGAACATAATTAATTAATTCTATGCAAGTAATGATTATTTTCATTGTTTATTAATCTGTTGATGATTTTCTTGATTAAATTATTAATCAATCCTGTCACAAACTTGTCAGTTGAAAAATAGGTCCAAACATGAATGTACATGCGTGTGCTTTTGTGGAATCATTATTTTCATATTGATCAACCTCTTGATCATCTTTTTTATTAATCAATTTGTTGTTTGGTCCTTAAAATGGTGAAAAATATTGATCAGTGTCTCCCATAGATTAAGTTAATGTCCTAAAATAAAAAAGATATTGAGTTTACTGTCAGAGACAAGTAAAGAAACCAGAAAATATTCACATTTAAGAAGCTGAAATCAGAGAATTTGGATGTTTTAAAAATAAATAAATAAATAAATAAATAAATAAATAAATAAATAAATAAATAAATAAATAAATAATATTAAAGACTCAAAAATGTTTAGTTGATTAATTAATCAATCTTGTCATGTCCATGCACTCCACCTGTTTTCACATGTTTGGACCTATTTTTCAACTAGTGATCAATCTGGCAATATTTTTCTGTAATTAATTTCTTGTTTGGTCCATAAAGTAATGAAAAATGATCAAAGCCCAAAAGCATCATAACAGCTGTAGAGTGTTTAGTAACTTCCTTCTTTCTGTCTCAGCTCTGATCTGATCATGTTTTTAATGCAGTGACACATTTCATCTGTTTTTCCTTCATTTCAGACACATTTTGATTTAAACTCAGCTGGACACGTGGATGTGCAGACACACGTGGACCGATGAGACGTGAGAGACACACGTGACGAGACACACACGTGTGAGACACAGTGCGAGAGACACACGTGACGCTGTGCAGTCTCAGCTAAAACAGACACCTGAACTCAAACTTGTGTTTCCTGGTGTGTTTTGGGAGAATTTAACTTCCTCATTCTTGGTGTGGGTTTAGTTTCAGGTTAGTTTGTTCTCTGTGACCCTGATGTCTTTTTCTGACTGTCCTGAAATCATCAACACACAGACAGAGAAAGAAAAAGGAAGAAGGAAACGTGGAGGAACACAGTATGATGACAAACTGATTGATAAGGAGAATAAACAGTAGAGTTTTTTATTCTTATACAGACATGTACACATACGTCAGGAGCAACTTATTGATGACACGTCAGGTGTGAACTGATCAGCTGATAATTAGTGTTCTTACCAGCTGTTTCTCCAGCGGGTCGGTCTGACTGTCTCCACCTACAGAGTCCAACACACAAAGTTCAGTCTATAGACTGAATGTAAATCTCCTCATGAAGTATTTACGCTACAGAAAGTCACAACATGTGTTTCATATAGAACCTGAGGAAGAACATCATGAACACATGGAACAAAACAAACTCTGCTGTAAATCACTAATTAAAAATCTGTTTTGGTGAACAAACCGTCCTTTTTCTGCGACATGCGGTGCATCATCAGCATAAAGGAGTAAACGATGACCAATCATTAATCGTTTTGAATGGCTGTAGTTTGTTTCTCTTTAATCCTTTTGAATTCTGAATTAATCAATTTACAAACAGTGATACATTTGAAAATGAATTCAATCCGAATGTCTTGTTCAGTTTAAACTTGATTATTTTTATTATTGTTACATGAATTAAGTTCAAACATTCAAACTGACCTGGAGATTCAGTTGCATCATCTGTTGGAGCTGAAACAGGTTAACAGACAGACGGGTTTACTGACTGGTTAACAGACAGACAGGTAAACAGACAGACAGGTTAACAGACAGACAGTTAAACAGACAGGTAAACAGACAGACACATTTACAGACAGGTAAACAGACAGACAGGTAAACAGACAGGTAAACAGACAGGTTAACAGACAGGTAAACAGACAGACAGGTTAACAGACAGATGGTTTACTGACGGTTAACAGACTGGTTAACAGACAGACAGGTAAACAGACAGACAGGTTAACAGACAGACAGGTAAACAGACAGACAGGTTAACAGACAGGTAAACAGACAGACAGGTTTACTGACTGGTTAACAGACTGGTTAATAGACAGACAGGTAAACAGACAGGTTAACAGACAGACAGGTTTACTGACTGGTTAACAGACTGGTTAACAGACAGACAGGTAAACAGACAGACAGGTTAACAGACAGACAGGTTAACAGACAGACAGACAGGTTAACAGAACAGACAGGTAAACAGACAGACAGGTTAACAGACTGGTTAACAGACTGGTTAATAGACAGACAGGTAAACAGACAGGTTAACAGACAGACAGGTAAACTGACAGACAGTTAAACAGACAGGTAAACAGACAGATGGTTAAACAGACAGGTAAACAGACAGACAGGTTAACAGATGGGTAAACAGACAGACAGTTAAACAGACAGGTTAACAGACACACAGGTTAACAGACAGACAGTTAAACAGACAGGTAAACAGACAGACACGTTTACAGACAGGTAAACAGACAGACAGTTAAACAGACAGGTAAACAGACAGACACGTTTACAGACAGGTAAACAGACAGACAGTTAAACAGACAGGTAAACAGACAGACAGGTTAACAGACAGGTTAACAGACAGGTAAACAGACAGACAGGTTAACAGACAGACGGGTTTACTGACTGGTTAACAGACAGACAGGTTAACAGACAGACAGTTAAACAGACAGGTAACAGACAGACATGTTTACAGACAGGTAAACAGACAGACAGGTAAACAGACAGGTAAACAGACAGGTAAAGGAACAGACAGGTTAACAGACAGGTAAACAGACGGACAGGTTAACAGACAGACGGGTTTACTGACTGGTTAACAGACTGGTTAACAGACAGACAGGTAAACAGACAGACAGGTTAACAGACAGACAGGTAAACAGACAGACAGGTTAACAGACAGGTAAACAGACAGACAGGTTTACTGACTGGTTAACAGACTGGTTAACAGACAGACAGGTAAACAGACAGACAGGTTAACAGACAGACAGGTTAACAGACAGACCGGTAAACAGACAGAAAGGTTAACAGACTGGTTAACAGACTGGTTAATAGACAGACAGGTAAACAGACAGGTGAACAGACAGACAGGTAAACTGACAGACAGTTAAACAGACAGGTAAACAGACAGGTTAACAGACAGGTAAACAGACAGACAGGTTAACAGATGGGTAAACAGACAGACAGTTAAACAGACAGGTTAACAGACACAGGTTAACAGACAGGTTAACAGACAGATAGGTTAACAGACAGGTCAACAGACAGGTCAACAGACAGACAGGTCAACAGACAGAGAGTTAACAGACAGGTTAACAGACAGACAGGTAAAGCGACAGGTAAACAGACAGACAGATTAACAGACAGGTCAACAGACAGATCAACAGACAGGTCAACAGACAGACGGGTTAACAGACAAATTAATAGACAGGTAAACAGATAGACAGGTTTACAGACAGACAGGTTTACAGACAGGTAAACTAACAGACAGTTAAACAGACAGGTAAACAGATAGACAGGTTTACAGACAGACAGATTAACAGACAGGTAGACAGGATAACAGACAGGTAAACAGACAGACAGGTTACCTTCAGCTTTTTCAGTAGTGTCTGTAGATTCTGTGGAGACAAATGAATAATGTTGTTTGTAGTTTCTACACCTGTGTGTGTTGTTTTTTATTAGAGATGCACGATTGAAATTTCTGGTTTTATAAGAGTCTGACCTGCGATTCGATTTTCAGTCTTTCTAAGAACTGTAACTGACAGCATTCACAAACATTTTTGCAACTTTTCTTGTAAAAATTAAACTGAATGTTCATAATAAGACACTGACTATTAAATATTCATTAAATACTATTCAAATTTTCTCCAAAGTCCTCCAGGTTACAGCCGGGCTTATTATAGTTTTATATTAAGATCATGAATCAGCTGAATGTGATGACTCGCGAAATCCTCATGGATCATCGTGGAACACGATTTCACATGATCTCCTGTGAAAGCAGATGTAAACAAACCGAGACGGACGCGTGCAACAGTTTGCTACACTAAAACTTTGCTGTGAGAAAAACAGACGCAGAAGTTAAATGAGTCTGGATGAGAAAATGTTTGAGGAGACGATCAACACAGGTTGTTTATTCTTCAGTCAGAACAGGAAGTGAGATTTTAACTGTCCCTCTGTGAACAGCAGTCTGCTGCTGGCTAACATTAGCATGAAGAGCTACAAAGTTTATGGCTGTTCTGAGACATCAGCTGCTCTGTCTCGTTGTAGACTGTCTGTCTTCTCTTTATCCTGTACTTGGAATCTGTCGCTGACATCAACTTCATGCAAGCATGTGTCTGAGTGTAGCTGTTATCAGCACTGTGGTGACATCACAGACAGTTTGTCTGCTGCGCGCATGACGTGACCATCGTGCAGAACTCACATGTGACAAATGACGGGCACAGAATCGGATGTGACGCTGACTGGCTGGTCACCAGTCAGGGCAGTCACGCTGAAAACCAGCTGGTTCCGGTCTCTGGCTGGTCAATTGGCGATCTCTAGTGCATATATATTCTATAGTACTATATAAATGTTTTTATAAAATATAAAAGTGCTACATAAATAAAGGTTGTTATTTTACATATCACACACACACACACACACACAGATATGTGTGTGTGTGTGTGTGTATATATATATATACACACACATATATATAGTGAGTGCTATGTATATATACTGTATGGTATATATGTATATTGTATAGTGTGTAAACACTGTCAGTGTGTATGTTAATATGAATCAATGTGTATGCAAATATGTGTATGTTTGTTAATGTGTGTGTGTGTTTTACCGCTCAGGTGTTCCACCACAGGTTTAACTCTCTCTGAAATTGCAGATACAAAACAGGTGTAAACAGATGTAAACAGGAGTAAACAGGTGTAAACAGGAGTAAAGAGTGTAAACAGATGTAAGCAGATGTAAACAGGTGTAAACAGGTGTAAACAGGAGTAAGAGGTGTAAACAGGTGTAAAGATGTGTAAACAGGTGTAAACAGATGTAAACAGGAGTAAAGAGGTGTAAACAGGTGTAAACAGGAGTAAAGAGGTGTAAACAGATGTAAACAGGAGTAAACAGGAGTAAACAGGAGTAAAGAGGTGTAAACAGGAGTAAACAGGAGTAAACAGGAGTAAAGAGGTGTAAACAGGTGTAAAGAGGTGTAAACAGATGTAAACAGGAGTAAAGAGGTGTAAACAGGTGTAAACAGGAGTAAAGAGGTGTAAACAGATGTAAACAGGAGTAAAGAGGTGTAAACAGGTGTAAACAGGAGTAAAGAGGTGTAAACAGATGTAAACAGGTGTAAACAGGAGTAAACAGGAGTAAAGAGGTGTAAACAGGAGTAAACAGGAGTAAGAGGTGTAAACAGGTGTAAACAGGAGTAAAGAGGTGTAAACAGGTGTAAACAGATGTAAACAGGAGTAAAGAGGTGTAAACAGGAGTAAAGAGGTGTAAACAGGAGTAAAGAGGTGTAAACAGATGTAAACAGGAGTAAAGAGGTGTAAACAGATGTAAACAGGTGTAAACAGGAGTAAACAGGAGTAAAGAGGTGTAAACAGGAGTAAACAGGAGTAAAGAGGTGTAAACAGGTGTAAACAGATGTAAACAGGTGTAAACAGATGTAAACAGGAGTAGAGGTGTAAACAGTCATAACAAATACTGATAACATTCAGTTCAACATCAGTAAAGTCAAAGTGGTTCCTCCTCCGTTTTCATTTGTTTTTCATCTAAGTAAGCGGAGCGCCGGGATCGCTGCATCGTGGTCCTCCTGTCCCTGTCCTCCCATGTCAATTATTCGTTACTGTCTTTGTGCTTCTGTGTCCTCTGGGACGGAGTGTAACCAAAAGTCATTTTGTTGCACTTGTGTAATGAGAAATAGAGATTTCAATTCAATTCAATCAGATTCACTGATTGATTATTAACTGATTAGCTGATGTTTGTTCACAGTGTCGCTGTAATAAAAGCTCTTACAGCACCACTTTCTGATGTCATGTCCAGGCAGTGTGCACTCTGATTGGCTACTCTGTGGGTTAGGGTTGATCCAAAGAGTCCACGGAGGCGTGTCTTCTCATCAGGTCAAAGGTCAAAACTTTAACCAAGGATCTGATTTACTGAATTTATTAATCAACATATTATCAATGTATTATCAATAAATATGAAGTGATATTCAGTGTTTATATTTACATCTGTAGCTATTATTTATTAGGAGCAATTTATTGATGACACGTCAGGTGTGAACTGATCAGCTGATAATTAGTGTTCTTACCAGCTGTTTCTCCAGCGGGTCGGTCTGACTGTCTCCACCTACAGAGTCCAACACACAAAGTTCAGTCTATAGACTGAATGTAAATCTCCTCATGAAGTATTTACGCTACAGAAAGTCACAACATGTGTGTTTCATATAGAACCTGAGGAAGAACATCATGAACACATGGAACAAAACAAACTCTGCTGTAAATCACTAATTAAAAATCTGTTTTGGTGAACAAACACGTCCTTTTTCTGCGACATACAGCGGTGCATCATCAGCATAAAGGAGGAACGATGACTGAGTGAGCATTAATTATGAAAATAAAATGTCACCAGCTGAAATGAACTGCCATTTAATGTGTGTGTGTGTGTGTGTGTGTGTGTGTGTGTGTATATGACAGTTCACTTCAAGTCAGAGTATTACTGGTCACGTTTTTCTTTTTCAAATCTCCTGTTTATAAATTTAAATATTCGATTCTGATGACAGGAGCAGACAGACTTCATGTCTGATGTTTATCATGTGCATACTGTGTACATGTACGTACATGTACATGTATACAGTATGCGATACATTACATGTGCATACTGTGTACATGTACACGCACGACACAGTATGCACATGTACATTATATATGTTAAACTCCATCTAATACAATATTTGTAACATATACTGACTTATAACATCAGTTATATATATTAAATATCTTCTTTCTACTAGGAATTCAAATCACTCAGTTAATGTACTTAAATTTAGTATATATATATATATATATATATATATATATATATATATATATATATATATATATATATATATATATATATATACATATATATATATTATTATTTAAATCCCATCTAATGTTCCTCATTACCATATATGAAGCACGTATTGCCAGTTTTATTACAAATATTATTTAGAGTATTTATATTTACTTAACAAATACAAACTGTGTAATTTACACATCTAATAATTACAAAACATTTATTAAAACATATTTCTTATGTCATGTGGTAAAATTAAATGCATTTAGTTTATTGTTCATTTTATAATAATATTTCATCAGAGTTTATTGTGATTATTGTTGTTATTGTGAATATTTAATAATCTCAAAGTAATAGCTATAAACTGATTAATAATGACTATAAGCACAAACAAATAATTATCAACTGTTATACAAACAATAATCCTTAAAAACCCATACAGAAAAGTGTTTTACATATGACAGCAACAACAACAACAACAACAACAACAAATTGCAAATCTATTTATACATGTAGCAATATTTAAAGATGCTAATTAGTTGTCATCAATGAAATTCTGGATATTAGAAAATAAATGCTAATCATAATACAAATATATTGTTATAAATAAATGTAAAAATATAGCATAAATATAATTAAATTATTAATTTCTTAATTTTGTTAAACCGTGAGATGAGATTTTTTTTTCTGTGTTAGTATCAGTCAGTCATTAATCATAATCAATGTCACTTTCTAATGATTAATAATCATGATGGATTAATGTGTTTCAATTGTTATAATTAATGTTTAATGTTTCTTAATTGATAGTCCAAAAATATTAAGTTTACCTTTAATAAATTCATGGTAAATATTATCAATAGTTGTCAAAATGATATAAATGCACTGTTCATTTATTTATTAAGTATTAAAAAGCAATAAATATTATAATTGATTGAAATGGATACATTGAATCACAAAATTCTGAAAATATAAAAATATAAAGTATAAGCTCTTATGTCATTAAACTAATTATCAATGATCTTATTTATCATGTTGTGTAATTTTCTCATTGACTGATAAATATAATTTTCATTGTTTTATATGAATATTTGGATGTAACTACAAATATTATCATAAATCACAGTATATACTTTTTAATTAATCACTGAAGAATAAATTTTACCTCATATTCGCAGTTAATGAAATATTATAATTTAAAAGTTTTCAGTCTGTTTTTGTTGATTTTTCATGTCACAACTTTTATTTAACAACATATTTCAAACTGTGAATTTGTTGTTTAATATCATGAGTAACAATCAAAAACACTTTAAGTTGAACAAATAGTCAACAGTCTATAGATTCATTAATTTATCAATAATTCAGCAGTTACTAAGGTTATAGATTACTTATTGATTGTTAGTCCTACCAATAAAAACAACTGATTTTAAGTATGCACTGACAATGTTTGATGATTGTAAAAACAAAGAATTAATTAATAAAAAATTAACATTGAACATTAATAAGTGAATATTAATAAAAACATTATTAATGAGTGATGATGTCATAGCTCACCTGGGAGAGGCTAGCTGAGTGAAACAGTGGCAGAGCGACAGAGCAGCAACACAACACACCTGTAACACAAAAGGTCCCCACAATGTAAGTTTATAAACAGTGTATGTCCTCACAACATGAGTGTAAACACACACACACACACACACACACACACACACACACACACACACATAGGTTGATTTGACTGCAGCCTGTTTGCATGATGTTTTCCTACATGACGATGATGTCGTTAGGGAAGACAGAAGGACAAAGATTCAAACAGATTCTGGACCAATCATTATGTCCGTCTGCTCCACATATTTTTCTATTGACCAGATTGTGATAGGATTCATTAATCGATTAATCAAGAAAATGATTGACAGATTAGAGTTGAGTAAAGACTGAAGTGACGAATGTAAAGAATGTAAAGAGATGAGATTGAGGTGTGTGAGCAGCTGCAGGGTGAAACCAGTCTGAAGGGTTAAATGACGGTGAGTCTTTGTGTTTGGTCCACAGAGAGAAAAAAACACAAAGCGTCTGTTCTTTCCTGATGTATGGAGAGAAAACAGCTGCAAGACAAAACCGCTCTGAGCTCTGAGAAGCTTTAAGGTTCAACAAGAGTCGAGTCCTTTAACAACTTGAACACAGACACTTTGAGACTCATTCAACTTCCCATCAGAATGTATCAGCCAATCACCAGTCCAGAATCTGATCAATATCATAAAATATATAAACTCCATTAAATAATCATTAACGAGGTGGCAGCACAAACTCTTCCAACGTGACAGGAATGTATTGATATATATATTTGCAGTATTGATAATTTGTCACAGTAATCACATTTATCAAACTTCTCAAACAATGAAATTTCTCTGTTTGATCAACTTTGATCAAGTTTTCAGTCATAAAAGTTGTGACGTCGAATGAATTTTGTTCCTTCTGACATGTCAAACCTGTAACTGATGTCAGCTCAGAATCCAACAGATCAGTAAACTGAATGACTTATTATTGATTATTGATCAGAAAAATCAAAAACTCACCGTCGGAGCATGTTGTTGTTGTTCAAACTAACCTCAGTGTGATGAAACTTTTGGTGTCTGTCGAGTTTCTGAACTCAGCTGAGAGAGAACAGCAGCTTTTTATACTCAGACTCCTCCTCCTCCTCCTCCTCCTCCTCCTCCTCCTCCTCCTCCTCCTCCTCCTCGTCTTCCTCTCTGGTCACTTCTCCATCCGTCTGTCTCAATGTTTAACCCTGTTAGGTCAAAAAGATGACAGCAGCATCTGATTCTACTGTTTTTACTCACATCACTATAATATTCACACATTCATTTACACCAGATTTATATCAGGTTTGAATCTAGATTAAGAACAGAGTTTACACCAGATTCAGAATAGTTTGCACTAGATTGAGAACATAAAAATTACAGTGACTAACTACATCCACACATGTTCCTTATGAGGAAATGTAGAACACCCACACACACACACACACACACACACACACACACACACACACACACACACACACACACACGTGTGTTATGTGTGGTATGTTGCCCTCATTCACAGGAGAACAGGTTAGACCATATTTACCAGAACACAAAGCATTGATGAGGTTGAAAAAAAGAAATTAAAACTAAACATTCATACACAAAAACCAACATTTATGAAGAAACTTTTAAAGCTTTTTAAAAAAAAAATATATATATAGTACCCTTTTCATTTATAAAAACTAAACATTTAGAAACAATAAAAACTAAACTGAAGCAATATATATATATATATATATATATATATATATATATATATATATATATATAAAGGGTTAGTGAAACTGAAATCCAGTGAATCCTGACACACTTAGTGTTTATGCAGCCTGTAAACTTCAGATTAATTTGACTGTTTTTTTAATGTACTTTGGTGGCAGTGACTGTAAATATCTGACTGTCACATCACCTTATTGTGTGTGTATATATATGTATGTACATATTGTATCATGTCGTATTATATACACATATTGATTATACCTGAAAATGGGGGTGGGGCACCAAGTTATTAAATATATTCAATAACGATAAAATGATGAATTATAATATTGAAATATTAATAATTCAGACTTACAATTACAGAGCTGTCAATCAGTGGTGGGTGGTGGGACTTTACCTGTGTACATTCAATAAATGAGTGTTTGATCCATCTCTCTCTTTCTCTCTCTTTCTCTCTCTTTCTCTCTCTCTCTCTCTCTCTCTCTCTCTCTCTCTGTGTGACTAAACACACCTGGATGTTCAGTTTCCAGTAAACTATCAGGATCATTATGGACGACCTTGTTCTGTGAAACACATTAATTATATTAATGATCATCAGGTGACAGACTCACATTCAGACCTGACAGACCAGATTCCAGACCAGCTGAAAATAAACCTTTACACTGACTGGAAGCAACAAGGACCAGGAAGAGGACCTGGACCTGGTTTAATAAAATACTGGCAGCAGGGACACCAGCCTTTTACTGTTATTTTACTGTTATTTTACATCTACTGTAAATGAAGAGATCTTCATTATTTACTAGAACTTGTTAGCAACTGAAAACAACTGTAATTTCCCACATTTTTACACCGTACATGTCAACACAACTTGATCAGTGACACACTTTGTACACAGCTGCACACCTGGAGACAGGTAACATGACAGACACAAACATATCACTGAACATGTTGGTTATTTTACTGTCAGCTGACTGAATCAATCACAGTTCACATCTCCAGGGACAGACAGACTTCAGATGCTTTTACTGGACCAGTGAGACTACTCTTATTATAAAAACTGTGTCGCGCATGAACTCGTTAAAAGAGCAGTGTTCATTGAATGTGCTCATATTTTGGGTAAACGGTAAACTGGCCAGATCAGTTTGCAATTAGTGACCGTGAATTTGAGTGCTGTTCACTCCTGAGAGAGATAACGGTGCTTACAGCGTCCACTCATTAAAACAAAGTGTGATCAGCAGAGAGAGTGTGAATATGGACAAAAGTGTTGATGTGAACTTTCATGTTTCTGTAATTCTGTGTTTTGACAGTGAAGTGTGTAAACTCCACTACAGGCTGGAGTCTATTAACAGAGAGAAACATACACATACACTCACTGGCCACTTCATTAGGGTACACCTTGCTAATACCGGGTTTGACCCCCTTTTGTCTTCAGAACTGCCTTAATTCTTCATGACATAGATTCAACAATGTGCTGGAAACATTCCTCAGAGATTTTGGTTCATATTAACATGATATTATCACACAGTTGCTGCAGATTTGTCGGCTGCACATCCATGATTTGAATCTCCCGTTCCACCACATCCCAATGGTGTTCTGTTGGACTGAGATCTGGTGACTGTGGAGAACAGTGGAGAACAGCGAACTCATTGTCATGTTCAAGAAACCAGTTTGAAATGATCTGAACTTTGTGACATGGTGTGTTATCCTGTTGGAGTAGACATCAGAAGATGGTACACTGTGGTCATGAAGGGATGGACATGGTCAACAACAATACTCAGGTAGACTGTGGAGTTTAAATGATGCTCAGTTGGTACTAAGGAACCCAAAGTATGTCAAGAAAATATCCCCCACACAATGACACCATCAGCAGCAGCCTGAACCTTTGATACGAGGCAGGATGGATCAATGCTTTCATGTTGTTTATGGCAAATTCTTACTCTACCATCTGAATGTTGCAGTAAAAATCAAGACTCATCAGAACAGACAATGTTTTTTCATTGTTCTATTGTCCAGCTGTGGTGAGCCTGTGTGAATTGTAGCCTCAGCTTCCTGTTCTTAGCTGACAGGAGTGGCACCCGGTGTGATCTTCTGCTGCTGTAGTTCTTCTGCTTCAAGGTTCGACGTGTTGTGTGTTCAGAGATGGTCTTCATCATACCTTGGTTGTAACAAGTGGTTGTTTGACTTATTGTTGCCTTTCTAACATCTCAAACCAGTCTGGCCATTCTCCTCTGACCTCTGGCATTAACAAGGTATTTTGGATATTCACTGGATATTTTGTCTTTTTCTGAGCATTTTCTGTAAAGCCTAGAGATGGTTGTGTGGGAAAATCCCAGTAGATCAGCAGTTTGTGAAATACTCAGACCAGCCTGTCTGACACCAATAACCATGCCACGTTCAAAGTCACTTAAATCACCTTTCTTCTCCATTCTGATCGTCTTGACCATGACTACATGCCTAAAGAGAATAACCTGCTCCTCAACACCTCAAAGGCTACAGTCAAGACCAAGGAGCTGATAACAGACTTCAGGAAGAAGAAAACAGACAGTCCACCATTAATCATCAGTGTGGACGGTGTGGAGACGGTGGCTGACTTCCGCTTCCTGGGAGTTCACATTGAGGAGAACTTGACCTGGAGTGTGAACGTCTGAGCTGCTGAAAAAGGCCCAGCAGAGACGGCACTTTCTAAGAGTGCTCAGGAGAAACAACATCACCCAGAGACTGCTGGTGTCCTTTTATCGGTTCTCCACAGAGAACATACTGACATACTGTGCATGTGTGTGGTACACCAGCTGCACAGTGGCTCATAGTTTTATATGACTCTTGAATGATGCACTGACTGGTTTGGCATTTTAATTAAAATAAAGATATTCTATTCTATTCTATTCTATTCCATTCTTAGTATGACATCATTATGTAGAGTCCAGGACGAGACTCTAACAGGAAGTTCTAATTCAATTTGTTTGTGTGTTTTTTAAAGGAAGAAATTAATGGGAACGACCTCAATACTGAATACATAAATGGTAAAGGTTTATATTGAGGTTATTAATGAGGTAGCAGACACTTTATAAATAATCTATAAGCTGTTATAACAGATTAGAAAAGTGACAATGACGTGTTTGGCATATTTTTTCAGTTCTGTTCAGGTTCAGGTGAGATTCATACAGGTGAGATCTGGTTATGTCCCAGTTACACACTGAACACATTTAACAACAAATCCTGCACAACCTACCAGGAAACACAGAACAACATACACTGTGTGTGTGTGTGTGTGTGTGTGTGGTATGTTGCAGAACAGGTTGGTCCATGTTTAACAGAACACACACAGCTGATGAGAAGGAGGCTGATTGTCTTTTTTTCCTGGCATGGCGTGACAAACATATCAGAGCTGCACAAACAAGTAAAGGTCCAGTAGAACCTGTAATACAAGTCCAAACATGTGGACATCTCGTGTTTGGACCTACTTTTCAAGTTGTTTCTGTATTATTTTTATTGTTATGATCATTTTCTTGACTTATCAAATAGTTGTTTGGTCTATAAAGTGTTGAATGTTGAAAAATATTCTTATTTTTTGATGTTAATAAAATGTTATCTGTGAATGAAATGTATATGAAATCATAATGTGCTGTACATTTGGTTACTGTACAACACGACACCAGAGGTTCAGTTAACATGTTGTCATGTACATAATGTACATAATGTACATAATGTACATTATGTACATTATGTTGAGCGTAACATGAGACTGAACCAACCTGTCTGGTAGAGTCAGACTGAAGACTTCAGGTGTCTCAGTCCTCTCATGGTTCTGGACTTATCCAATCTGCTCCACGTGGATCACAGCTGATATTTCTGTAAAATTTCTATTAATAAGACACTAACAATTCATTTACAACAGATGTTTGTTAGATATGTTGAAAGCAAGATTATTTATTTTGCTCATTTCAACAAACAAAGCAATTCAGAAACCAGAAATACATGAAATTCCATCTAAAAAACATTAAAACAAAAGATAAAAGCCAGCAGATAACTGAATGAAACATTTAAAAAATAATCAAATGTGAAAGACATCAAAACAAAAGCAAAACAAATATAAAAACAATAGTTACAGATTACTTAAACAAAAAGTCATCTATCCACTTTACTGGAGAGCTGCAGTAAACAATAATGTTTCAAATTCTGATTTAAATAATAACAATAAAAATAATAAAATAAAAATAAGATAAGACATGAAAGTTAAAGTGACAGTGCAGTTTAAGATACTCATGGTTTAATAAAGACAGAAACAAACAGAACTGCACATGTGTTTGTTCCACATGTGGATTATATCATTGAATGCTCTGCAGGTTAAGTTTGGACTCTGGAGTGGGTTGCACCAACTGGTCTTTACTACACCTGACTGCTAAGTCAGTCTTAGCTAAGACCAGTCTTTAGAATGGACTTCAGGTCAATTCTACCAAGCAGACTTAAGCCTAGTCTTAATTACGCCTGGTCCTAGTATTGTGCATTCATGTGAATGTTCACATTACTGCAGGTATTGATGAGCAGCGTGCATCGCTATGATACACTTTAACAATCTCCCGCTGACTCACAACTTTGTGATCACTAGTGACACACCTAGATTTTGACTTTACACCTGGTCTTAGTGAGAGGAAGGCTTAAGCCTGTTTAGTGCAACAGGTGTAACTATGGGATTGACTGACTGTCCCACATAATCTGACAGGTGTGGACGGTCCCACAAGACCTGATAGGTGTGGATGATTCATAAACCAACCACCTGAAGCCTCCACATTACCCCAGCTAACATTTACACATCACCAGTGTGCAGCGCTGCAAATGTCACTTTGCACACCAACGCAGTGAAAAGTTTCAGTTATTGACAGATTGTCCATCTGTCTGTCTGTCTACCTGTCTGTCCTTCCATCCATCTGTCTGCCACGCTGAGATGTTGATAAAGTTCATTTGAAGTTGAGATGCAGACACAGTTTGTCTTTAAAGACTGTTTGTTATTCAACTAAGGTGAATACAGAGACCTCATTAGTGGCTGTTAGCATGCTAACACACACACACACACACACACACACACACACACACACACACACACACACACACAGTGTGACAGATTTATTTCAGTGTTTTCTGTCCTCAGTTAAACTCTGAGCTCAGTTCTCGAAAACACTCAACAGTCTTGAGCACAACAACATCCAGACAGGATAAACACAACAAAAAGACAACGTGAAGACAACATGAAGACAACAAAAAGACAACATGAAGACAAAAAAGACAACATAAAGACAACATGAAGACAACATCAGAAGACAACATGAAGACAACAAGAAGACAACGTGAAGACAACAAAAAGACAACATGAAGACAACAAAAAGACAACAAAAAGACAACATGAAGACAAAAAAGACAACATGAAGACAACATCAGAAGACAACATGAAGACAACAAAAAGACAACATGAAGACAACAAAAAGACAACATGAAGACAACGTGAAGACAACATGAAGACAACATCAGAAGACAACATGAAGACAACATCAGAAGACAACATGAAGACAACAAAAAGACAACATGAAGACAACGTGAAGACAACATGAAGACAACATCAGAAGACAACATCAGAAGACAACATGAAGACAACAAAAAGACAACATGAAGACAACATCAGAAGACAACATGAAGACAACATCAGAAGACAACATAAAGACAACATGAAGACAAAATATACACTGAAGCAACTCAGCTCAGACTAGAACTGAAACAAAAGCAGTTTTTCATCACAGTCTGTTGGACAGTTGGATTGTTGGACATTTGGACTGTTGGACTGTTGGAAAGTTGGACAGTTGACAGTTGACAGTTGGAAAGTTGACAGTTGACAGTTGGACAGTTGACTGTTGACAGTTGACAGTTGGACAGTTGACTGTTGACAGTTGGACAGTTGGAAAGTTGACAGTTGGACAGTTGGACAGTTGGACAGTTGACAGTTGGACAGTTGACTGTTGACTGTTGACAGTTGGACAGTTGACAGTTGGACAGTTGGAAAGTTGACTGTTGACAGTTGGACAGTTGGACAGTTGACATTTGACAGTTGGACAGTTGGACAGTTGACTGCTGACAGTTGGACAGTTGACTGTTGACTGCTGACAGTTGGACAGTTGACTGTTGACTGTTGACAGTTGGACAGTTGACTGCTGACAGTTGGATAGTTGACAATTGGACAGTTGACAGTTACTGTGTTACAGAAAAGTCTCAGTTTGACTCAACAGGATTTCGTCCTTTCTTCACAGACTGACAATAGAACGTAAAGACAAAGTATAGTTTGTTCTGCTATTTGTTCCACAGTTTCTTCTAATGTTTGATCTACTGTTGTTCTACTGTTTGTTCCACAGTTTATTCCAGTTTCAGAAACCGTCTTTGACCAAGTTCCCAGCAGCTTTTTTGACAGAATACAGGAAACGTGGGTGACGACCCTGTTCCATTCAGGTTAAACAGAGTCAGTATGAAAGGCTCTGCTACACTAAATGGAATGGGGCCTTCATGAGTATCATTGGTCACGCCTGTGTTCACCCGTTTACCTGTTTCAGACTGAACTCTGTGTGTCTGATTTCATTTCCTCATGTTTTCATCTACACACTGTGGCCTCACTTCAATCAATAATCAATAACAATCATACACTGACCTGATCATTGATAGGTGGATGAACTGATGTGTTTGTTTTTGGGAATGAACCACAAAAGAAGTTTCCCGATCAGTGAGTTGATGGGATTTCCCAGAAACTGTCGCCTACAAGGAAATACACACACACACTCACACACACACACACACTCACACACTCACACACACACACACACACACACACACACACACACACACACACACACACTCACACACACACACACACACACACACTCACACACACACACACACACACACACACACACACACACACACACACTCACACACACACACACTCACACACACACACACACACACACACACATCAAATATTTATTAGGGCTTTTGACAAGTAAATAAAATTAAAATGAGAATAAATAAATAAATAAATAAAATAAAATAAAATAAAATAAAATTGATATTGTTTGTATTTATTTATTTTTCTTTTTTATTTCGTCTCACTGTCGACAAAAACAGTCAATATGATGCAGACTGATCAGTTAGGAAACAAAATGTGTATCTATCATGTCTGCACAAACAACAAATAGTTACATGTGATACCATTAATCAATTAATCCTACATGTTATTGATCAGTGTTAAAGACGGATACTGCTGTGATAGTTTGTTTTACTGTCGCTTTAAGACTGAAGGAGATCACCATCAATAACTTGTTCATTCCTGACATATCATGAAGTTCTACATGAATGAATTCATGAGTCGTCACACCGTTCATACTTTCATGTTTACGTACAGTGGCGTGTTCAGCGCCGCCCAACGAGGAACAAGGAACTGAAATATGTGAGGGAGGAATGCTGGGAAATCTGATCGTGACAGGCAGAGCTGAGAGTGTCTATTGAAATGCATCAGTGTCACTGTGTTATAAACTTATATATCAGGGGCCTCGTACAAATACTGGGGGCCAAAGTTTCCTTGACAGGGGACACAAATAATAAACATAAACTGAAATGAAGCTGGCGTCACGGTGGTTCAGTGGTCAGCACTGCCGCCTCACAGCAAGAAGGTCCTGAGTTTGATCTCCCAGCTGGATCAGGGCCTTTCTGTGTGCGTGTTCTCCTCGTGTCTGCGTGGGTTCTCTCCAGGTTCTCCGGCTTCCTCCCACAGTCCAAAGACATGCATGCAGGTTAATTGGTGACTCTAAATTGTCCGTAGGTGTGAATGTGAGTGTCAGTGGTCGTCTGTCTCTGTGTGTCAGTCCTGTGAGGAACTGGCGACTTGTCCAGGGTGAACCCCGCCTCTCACCTGGTGTCCGCTGAGATAGGCTCCACCCCCCGCGACCCTTACGGAATAAACGGTTACAGAAAATGGATGGATGAATGAAATTAAGTTAAGGATTAATTTTCATGACTGAGAACAAAGTGAGTGAAAAATAAAACGAGTCTTTGAGTCAAAACATTTGAGTTTATTTGTTTCATAATAAAACAACTTTTATCTCCTGAACATGTGATCGATTCTGTTCTGTTAGAGGAGTTTACAAACACAAACACACAGCCAATCAGACAATCAATCACAATTAATCAGGTGATCAGTCAACTGACCAGTGTGTGTAGTTTAGTTTGTTTTTGAACCTGCTGTGTTTATATGAGTGTGTTCATGTGTGTCTTGTCTCTGTGTGCGATAGATGTTTTTATATCTACATACATGTGTGTTACAGTGTGTGTGTTACAGTGTGTGTGTTACAGTGTGTGTTACAGTGTGTGTGTTACAGTGTGTGTTACAGTGTGTGTTACAGTGTGTGTCCGTTGCTGTCTTATATCTGACGGCGGTTGGTTCTGGATCGTCTCTTGGATGTTCGGTTCCTCACCAGAGCTTTCGGCTGAGGAATGATTGGTTGAGGGGGGAGGGCGGGGCTTTGGAGAATGTGGGCAGGGGGTTGTGGTGGGAGGGCGTGGCTTTGAGGTTTGGCTGAGCGAGAGCTGAACTTTTTCTTCCCTCCTTCTTCAGAGTCGGAGCTTCTGTCTTCTGAAAAAACAAACAAAAGAGTTCCTGTTAGCTCCTTTTAGCTCCTGTTAGCTACTTTTAGCCCCTGTTAGCTACTTTTAGCCTCTGTTAGCCCCGTTAGCTCCTGTTAGCTACTTTTAGCCCCTGTTAGCTACTTTTAGCCTCTGTTAGCCCCTGTTAGGTCCTGTATGTCAGTTAAGTAAACATAGTCCTGGTGGTTCTGTGTGGGTCCTTAATGTTCTGCTGGTTCCAGGGATGAAGACATACTGAAGTCACGAGGAACACAGGCAATCAATCATTCTTCATATTATTTTTATTAACATTAAAATGTTTGGAAGTTCATCTATTGAATATAAACAGAATAACAGTAAAGAAGTGATCAGTGTTTGTCATCATATCTGTGATGTCACAGTGATGTCTGTGAGTCGTATTCATGATGGATCAATAATCTCACCGTCTTCTTCCTCCACACTGTTTACACCAGCTGCAGCAGGTTCTGAAATCAATCAATCAAGAAATCAATCAATCAATCAATCAATCAATCAATCAATCAATCAATCAATCAATCAATCAATCAACATTGGTTGGTCAACATTGGTCACAAAATGGCTAAAGAGGTAGATGTAGGAAACAGGACCTACCAGGTGCTGTCACCTGATTGGCTGCTGGAGCTACAGACACAACAAATTAAAATCCACTGAATTAAAGAACGTAGGAGCATAAAGGTATGATTATTCTTCTATGAATGGATCAATATTTGCTGTCTCACCGTCAGCGGTCTCTGAACTGGAGCTACTGACATCTGAAACACATCAACACATCAAATCATCATTCAGCTGATCACAATTTGTCAATTATTACTGATTATCAATCACTGTGATTATCATGGTCTCAGGGCTGCTGGCAGGTGAACACATGAACAGATGAGCTGCAGCATCATATAATCAGCTGTGAGACACATCATCATCATCATCATCATAATCTGCTTCTTCTTCATCATGTTCTCACCTGCAGCTCCTCCTCCGTTATACACGGATTCATCTGCAATCGAACACAGATTATTGATTAATATTAAATTCATATTAAAGTGACAGTTCACCCAAAACTGAACTTTCCCTCAGTGTCTCCTTCCTCCTGTTCTGATGTGAGGATGATGAAGATCTCCAGTTCATAAAACTCCTGGAGCTTCAGCAGAAAACTGAACTGCAGACAAATCCAGAACAACTGAAGTGAACGGTGACCAGTTTGAAAATGTAAAATTCATCCACACGCCTTAAACGGGTCACAGTGTCTCATCCAAGCGGCAAAGAAATGATGTTCCTCTTCTATGTCGAAGTCCTCAGACATTTTCTTCTTTGTTGAAAGTTTGAAGTCAACTGTGCGTCTAACAAGTCAGTGTTTCTGAGCAGATCTCTCTGTCGTCCGAGTCTCTTCCAGGCAGCGTGTAAACACAGATGTGAAGGTGTTGAGATCTCGTATATCTCGTGTCGTGTCATTTGGTCGAGAGTCTGTGACCTGCTTCAGGCGTGTGGACGAGGATCAGGTCTGAGAGGCTGCAGCTGATATTTAGACTAAAAACATGGTGGAAATGACGTCTTTTTGGGTCAAATTTTAATGTCGCGGCTTACAGACACTTGGATTAAACCACACGAGCAGCATGGAGATATTCTGTTTTTTTTGTGTTCTTTTTCATTTTCAAACTGGTCACCGTTCACTTCAGTTGTTCTGGATTTGTCTGCAGTTCAGTTTTCTGCTGAAGCTCCAGGAGAGTTTTATGAACTGGAGATCTTCATCATCCTCACATCAGAACAGGAGGAAGGAGACACTGAGGGACAGTTATTTTTGGGTGAACTATTGCTTTAATCTGTTGTTTCTTTGAAACCATGTTTAATTATCAGATGTTAAACAATATTATAACATTAGGAAAAATAATTATGACAATATGTTTACATCAAAGTTGTAAATGTTCATCAGAGTGAGTCAGATGTTAAAGAAAACAAAATGAAATAGAAACACATGGAAAATGAAAATGTGTCATTGATGTTTTGTAATATGCTTTCTTTAATGTTCATGTCTTGTTTTTTTCCACATCCCAATAAATTAAATTGTGTCAATCAATAATCAGGTTCCTGGTGGTTTGTTGTTGTTGTTGTTTATAAGAACATTGTGTTCTATCAGTAACACAGTCAACATGTCTGCTGTTCAACCACCAGATGGCAGAATAACACAGATTGATAAAAGACACTGTGTGTTATTGTATCATTATTGGTATGAATGTTCTGTGTTATTGAATATAAATCTGAAATGATGAGTAAAAAGTTTACAGATGTTAGTTTCACGTGTGAAGTCTTACCAGGCTGATCAGGAGAAATGGCATTCATACTCTCTGAGACAACAACAGCAACAACAACAACAACAACAACAACACAAACACAATTCAATCAGAACATCATTAAACAGGAAGTGAACTGACAGTTTCACAGTAAAGCATTCACTTATAAAACAAGTGTTTTTGTTAAACGTATCAAAACAAATCAATACAGGAGACAGCAGCTGATTTATTGATTGTTTGACTGATATTGAAAACTAATTGCTCAGATTATTAATGATATTCACAGTCGTGACTCACCTGTGGGGGCTTCATCAGAGGTGGAGTCCTTATCTGAAAGACAGGTGAGACAGAGAGAGAGAGACAGGTAAAAGGACAGACAAGTGAGACAGAGAGCGAGACAGGTAACAAGAGAGACAAACACATTGAAGTTCATGTCCCAGTGATTTACCTGTTGACATGGCTTGTTGTATTCCAGCATCTGCAAACACCAGAGGATCACATGACTTGTCAATCAAACTGTGACATCACCTGACTGACCGTTCAATCAGAACAGAAAATATTGATCAGATGAGTTTTATTCTCACCGTTGGAGTCGAGGTCTCCCTCCACCAGCAGGACAAACACAGAGAAGAGAAGAACAACATTCCTGCAACAAACACATGTTCAGTCTGAGAACCTTAATGTCCTCACAGGAACACCGTACTGTCCCACCGGAACAGGACTCTGCTGTCCAAACCTCAAACCTGCAACCACTTATTTAGTCCCACTTCAAACACAAATAATGAAATATTTCTGCCCACCCCCATCTGTTACAGCTGATCATCACAACACATCCAAAAATCCTCAGAACAGAAATTAAACACCAGTTTAGATCAACAGAAAAGAATTTCACATTTTTCTTCACATTTTTACATTTCACCTCATTAAATCATCAAACTGTCAATGTTACAATGAATAATTTAATAATCTGATTATATGATTTAATAAATCATCAGGATGTAATGAGGCCAGCAGCCTGCAGAGGGCGCTAACAGCACATCAGACTGAACACAAACTGCTCCATCAAACCAGAAAACAAACTCAGGAAACAAACAATCATGTTTCTGATCAGACACACACAGATTTTATTGATTTGGATCAATTTAATCTGATTCGTTCAAAAGTTTAATTAAAAATCAGAAGTGTCCTCTGAAGTTTGATTTGAAAGTATTCCCACATCCCCAATGAACACAGCTGATTTAACATCTGTGTTTCAGCCAATGAGCCGTCAGAACATGATGACTCATGTCTGATGTCACAAGTCTGATTACTGGAATGATTTTAGTTTTTAAATATGTTTGAACATCAATTTAAGTTTGTTTTTTCTTTAGGATAAATTTCACATAAAAACACTTTCATATGACAGAGATAAGCCTACCGACCCCCGAAACCCTAAACTATCTCAACCCCTAACCTCTAACCTCTGACCGCTAACCTCTAACCTCTGACCCAATCATAAACCTCGACCATAGCTCCGCATAACAGAAGTTCATATTACTACATTTAACACACAATTTATGCTTTCATATTAATTAAATACAGGTTGCACTGAAGTCTGCTGACCTTTGACCTCTGAATCCTGACTGAATCAAATGGACAACTACACACACACACACACACACACACACACACACACACACACACACACACCTTATAGATACTAAAATCACTGTGAAAACAAGGCAGCATCAGATGAAAACCAATGTGGTGTATTGATTTCAATCTTTTTTAATGTTGTTGTTTTACAGTGTGAACAGATGGACATACCTGGTGAACATGATGCTGAGAGGTCAGACAGGTCCCTGGATCAGTACGACAGGCAGGCAGACAGGCAGGCAGGCAGGCAGGCAGGCAGGCAGACAGGTTACAGTACTTCAGTATTGCACTGCAGGAATCTTGTGGCTCCGACCGTCTGACATCGGATTTATATATGAGCCGAAATGTCAGCAGGACGAGAGAGAGAGAGGAGGAGGAGGAGGAGAGAGAGAGAGAGAGAGAGAGAGAGAGAGAGAGAGAGAGAGAGAGAGAGAGAAGGTGGGGGGCATGCAGAGTGTGTGTGTGTTTTTCAGGTCAAATCAAATCAAATTTTATTTGTATAGATCAATACCACAAATCACAATTTGCCTCAGGTGGCTTTACATTCTGTATGGTGTGACACCACCTGTCCTCTATTCTGTACAGTGTGACACCACCTGTCCTCTATTCTGTACAGTGTGACACCACCTGTCCTGTAGAGCCTTGACAGAGTGAAACTATCCAAAAGACCTTTTAACAAAAGAAACCTCAGAGAGAAACGAGGGACCCCCCTCCCAGGATGGACAGATGTACAATAGATGTCACATGTACAGAGCAGAACAGAAAAATACATAGAATTGTAATATGATATATAATAAATATATGAAGAATGTGAGTCCAGGAGGATGTTAAACAACGTCTGGTGTGGCCTGTAGGACCAGAACCACACAATGTCCTCTCCACCAAGGAGACCCCTCGCTTCAGCCAAGGTGGGATGAATGCCATCTCTGCTAATCAGAGATCTCCAGAACGTCCACCAGAGTCTGTTTGAAATGTGAACAGCTTCAGGTCGGTGGTGACACATGGGCTTGTAGTTGTTTTTGGCCACTAACAGAATCTACTGCTTGTTGGTCCACACCGGCTGCTGGGGGCTCATTAACTACAGCAGCTAATGATTGTGAGTCCATGGTGCAGAGCCACATCTGCAGTTCACTGAGCCCAAATACACTACATTTATTACACAAACTGTTATCATTATCACAGGTGTCTGCGTTACTGTGACAAAAACATTTTCATGTTACCAACATGTTCATGCAGTGATGGCCTAAAGGTTAGACAAAGTGAGCTTATGACCAGAAGGTTGTTGGTTCAATCCCCAGCCAGCAGGATTAATCTGGGTGGAGGGGAAAGTGAAAGGAAGCCCCTCCCTCATTACAAGATCCTTAACCCCGACCGCTCCACCGGAGCTGCTCGGTGGCCGGCAGATCAGACTGTGGTTGTACTGGGCAGCTTCCAGGTGTGAATGTGATCAAGGTGTTCCTGTGAAAGAGAGAACCTACTCTGAAAATAAAGGTTTTAACATATCAGTTTATAGGGTTAACATGGTGTTCACATGTCGTTAGCATGTTTTAAACGTGCTAGTATGTTGCTGACATGTTACTAACATGTTTACATGTGTTGTCAGACTGTTGTTATGGCATGTTAACATATTTGCATGTTGTTGAGATGTTGTCAACATGTAACCTTATCAACATGTGATATAAATATTCTCATAATGCAATAATGCCGTAGCCTTACAGAAATGTTTCCACCTTGTAGAAATGTTGTCATCTCATAGAAACATGAACCTTACCTAAACTTTACCTAAACCTTACCTAAATTTTACCTAAACTTTACCTGAACCTTACCTGAACTTTACCTAAACTTTACCTGAACCTTACCTGAACCTTACCTGAATCTTATCTCAGCCTTACAACTGTCACAATACATAAGTGTGTGGGTCCTTTAAGTGAACAATGAGAGCGACTCCCATCTGTCAGCCATTTTCTTTTCTTTTTGGAAATAGAAGGTATAATAACAGGGTTATCTTTTCATCATGCTGCTCACCGTACACTGACTGAACCCTGTGGTGAATACAACTTTATTTACATCACACATTTCCTACAGAGGCTAAATCCACTGTCACCTTGTGTTTGCAATATGGATTGTTGACATCAGGACTGAAAAATACCAGTAAACCTGATCCACACATGAAGAATGAAACTATATTGGTGTTTGAATGTGATCGAAGTCTTCCCCTCATGTTATAGAATTATCACTGACATTATAGAAAGGATTGTACCTCCTTTATTTGGCTTTGTTGAACAGGTGATTGTGACAGATCACTTACAGTCTGTTATGTCTGAATAACAGAACGTTGGTATGGACAGAGGACTTAGTGGAAGAACTGGTTTAGTGAATATTTGTGTAAGTGGGATCATGTACAGCAAGCAGGTCGTTATTGTGAAATAAACCCCACAGCTTGATTCTCTTTAATCGTATCCAATAATCAGAAGTGTGGACACTAAGACTTATGTCCTGCTGCAACTAATGACTATTTTCATTGTTCATTAATCTTTCATTTCTTTAACAATTATTTTCATCATCAATCAATCTGTTGATCATTATCCCCACTAATGAAATAGTTGTTTGGTCCTTAAAATGGTGAAAAATGTTAATCAGTGTTTCCCAAAGTCCAAGATGACGTCCTCAAATGTCTTGTTTTGTCCACAACTCAAAGATATTAAATATACTGTCAGAGAGGAGGAAAGAAACCAGAAAATATTCACATTTAAGAAACTGAAATCAGAGAATTTAGACTTTTTGTTTTAAAAATGACTCAAGCCAGTTAATCAAATATCAAAATAGTTGACAATTCATTTAATAATTGAATAACAATCATTGATTAATAGTTGCAGCTCTTGACTTCAACTAGACTCAACTTGACAAAAACAAAAAAGACTTGCAGATGGACTTGGACTATAATGGGAATGACTGGTGAGCTGGCTTGGACTTTAACACCAGTGTCTTGTGACTTGACTTGGACTTGAGCAACTGACAATCATGAATCCGCTAGTGTTAACTCTTAATTGACCAGATCCACTTTGTCTGAACCAATCATGAAGAACAATGTTGTTACTAAGCCCCAGCTGGAAAAAAATATTTGAAGCTTTCTAGCAGAGTTTCAGGAGCAGAACCACACCTCAACCACACCTCAACGACACCTCAACCACACCTCAACGACACCTCAACCACACCTCTTCCAACAAACTCTCTGTTATATTATGACTTGATTGGACTTGAGACTTGAAAACAAAAAGTCTTGGTCCAAACTCTGCAAATTATATAAATATTCTGATCTCACCTCAGAATCAACTCTCTCTCTCTCTCTCTCTCTCTCTCTCTCTCTCTCTCTCTCTCTCTCTCTCACACACACACACACACACACAGTCACACTGGGTCTTTGTGGAGTGTCCTGACGTCCTCACAGTTCAGGGAATCCCCGTCTCCTCTGTGAGTGTGAACATTAGCAGCAGGTTGAGTTACATCAGAACAGACTCAGATCAACCTGATAGAACCTGGAGAACAATCAGAGCAGAACAATGACGCCTCACCTGAACCAGGTCCTCAAGTATCTCAGATTAGGAATTCTGTCTGAACCTCCAAGAGAATTCCAATCATCATCGTCATCATCATCATCATCATCATCATCATCATCATCATCATCATCATCGTTGTCATCGTTGTATTTTGTGCTTCATGATGCACCACACATTTTCAGAGACAGGTCTGGACTGCAGGTCCAGGTCAGTCTAGGACCTGAACTCTTTTACTATGAAGACACGCTGTTGGAACACGTCCACAATGTGTCTCAGCATCGTCTCTCTGAAATAATCAGGGACGTCTCTGAAAAAGACATCAGGGATGGCAGCATATGTTGCTCCAATTATGAACCTTTCAGCATTAATAGGGCCTTCACAGATGTGATGGTTACCCATGATGCACTGGGCACTAACTCAGAAGAATATGATGAATAAGATGAAAATTATATAAAAGATATAACACAACCAAAATAAGGTAAAATGTAATAAAACTACAATTACTATTTCTATGGTTGGGCCTGTTTTTCAGCTGATAAGATTGTGACAGGACTAATCAATTAATTGAGCAAATTACCATCATTATATTATATTTATATATACACCTGTCAGTGTGTGTGTGTGTGTGTGTGTGTGTGTGTGTGTGTGTGTGTGTGTGTGTGTGCTGTTGTAATGGAAAAGCAGGTAGAATGGCTTCTGTCCCCGGAGATCCCCTCATGCACACACACTGATAATGGTTGTAGGGGGGCTGTGGGGGGTTTGGCTGGTATTTCAGTATAAAGCCTCCTCTGTATGTGTGTGTAAGTGGAGTCGACTGAACGGCTGAAGAAGCTTTTTAAAGCAGCTCTGCTTCATTCAGCCGACGCTGCCGCTTTGAAACACTGTAAGGTCAGATTTACATGTTTATAGAGCCTCCATCCATTAATCACTCCATCCACCCTTTCATCCCTCCATCCATCCTGTCTGTCTGTCTGAGGGCGTCTCACAGGACAGAGGACAGACCTGAAACACTGACTACTGTAAAATAACATCTGAACACCTGAAGATTCACTCAGTTTATAACTGAAACAACCAGTAAAGACCAGTACTGACTGTTAAAGGACCAGTGTGTATATTTATTAAGATTAGATATAGATATAAGATAGGATAATATTTTCTTTAGTCTAATCAAATTTGACCGTCTTATAGGGATAGTCAAGGGCAGTGCACCACACTACATTCATGAGCCTACATGAGTGTGTTTTACCAGTTAGATTTGTACTTTAATGTCTTTCTTCATCATTGGTGACATGAAAATTTTGATAATGTGAAAATTTTCATACAATCAGAGAAATTCAAAGTGTGTGTCCTCCTATACTTCAGTAATAAAATCAGGGGACCTGCAGAGCTTCTGTCCAGAGGCTGCAGCTGCTGTCCAACATCACCTGCACTGCACACTGCGCTCCTTTACTCCGTGAATTAAGGATTTATTTGGACCAAACCAGAGTTGGTGATTTTTGGGACAGTGGAAAGACAAACCAAGACATTTCTGTTGAGTTTTATTTAATTTCCGTAAAGTTTTATTGAAACTGACGATGATGCAAAAGGATTCTGGTGAATTTGTTGAGATCAATAAATCAGCTGTTTCTGGTTAAACCAAACGTCTCTCCGTTTACAAAAATCTCTCTGACTATAATGATCCTTTCTATAATGTTGTCAGACACTAACGAGAACAGTCATCAGCTGTCCTGCACTCCGCGGTGCGCTCTGGTGAAGCGTCTGTCCGCGGTGCGCTCTGGTGAAGAGTCTGACCACGGTGCGCTCTGGTGAAGCGTCTGTCCGCGGTGCGCTCTGGTGAAGAGTCTGACCACGGTGCGCTCTGGTGAAGAGTCTGACCACGGTGCGCTCTGGTGAAGCGTCTGATCGCGATGCGCTCTGGTGAAGCGTCTGACGGCGTGTCAGCTGTCCTGCGCTCCGCGGTGCGCTCTGGTGAAGGGTCTGACGGCGCGTCCTGCTGTCCTGCGCTCCGCGGTGCGCTCTGGTGAAGCGTCTGACGGCGCGTCAGCTGCGCTCCGTTTCTATCACTCTTCTCTGCTTCCATCACTGTTAGTTTTGTGGTTTGTGGTGATTTAGAGACTCGGTTTGTTTTGCATTGATCTGTGTACAATGATTCAGATAAAAAACAAGAATAGAAACTTGTTTACCAGCCACTCGTTTATCTTTTCTCATCAGTCAACAGACACAACATGTTTTTAATAAATGCTCCAGTTAATATAAAAATATATTTATGATTACCTTTAATTCCTCATATAAATGTTCTTGCCGTGTGTGTTTTTTTTCTCATTTATCCTGTAACTGTGTTGGGAAGTCATCCTTAGAGGCACTTTCAAAAAACTCTTCAGGACAGACAGCAACCATACTAATGAGTAAATTTAAAACAATACAAGAGGGTCGATGTCTCAGGCAGAAATCCAACTAAAATCACAGAAATAAGAGAACTTTTTCAGAGCAGAGGATATTCATAAAGTGACACTGATTCAGCTGATCAATAGATGTACCTTATTGGTTAAAAAGCCATGTGAACGTTCTTCTCTACAGAGTGTTCTCTTGTGGCAGTGGCATTAAAACACTGCCATGTTTGCATGAAAGAGCCATGATAACTGTAAAAAGTTCTCACTCCATTAAAGGAAACTCATCTCCAGGTTTTTATACATGTGGTAATTGTGTTGATTGATCCAGTTTAAGCGATACTAAATATTTATCACCTTGCACAGGCAAAAATATAAAATATACTATTACTACATCATATACATTCTAAAAAGGCATATATGGACAAGTTAGTGTCGGTCAAACCAAATGAGCTCAGAAACAAAGAACAGCTGAATGTCTCCACAGCCGATGTTATCAAGGCATGTCTTCAACAACATCAGACCATCCTGGAAATATTAATATTACACTTTTACACAGAGAAGCTTTCTGGATCAGTGAAGTAAACACAGTGGAACCATCAGGTCTGAAGGACGAGCTAAATCTCTCAAACCTCAGTCACACCCAGGGACTTTTTTGTCCTTTTGGATCTGAATTTTTCAATCATTTTGGAACTTTTTGTCAATGCATGGCATACACTTAAGCCAGGTTGTGTATATATTTGTGTTGATTGAGATATTTCAACCTCATCTCCTGTAGTACGTCTAAAATATACTGTGTAGTCAAAATACTTTCATCCTGCAGTCTTGACTGTATTTTTTCCCTCCACAATGTGACATTTTACCATGTTTTTTTCTGCTGTAATAAGGAAGCACATAGTAATGAAGACTGTGGTGTGTATGTGCGTATTAAGAAATTAGAGTAGGTGTATGTATGTGTATGTGCAGCCAAAATACAAGTACTCAATTCCTTAGGGAGAAAAATGTGTGAAAACCCATAAAAACTGTATTTTCTGACCTGATGGCCATAATTTTTTATCATATTAGGCTTTTGCTGAGTCCACCATCATAAAGATGAGTGGTATTATCTCAAAATTGGCATTTAAAAGGTTAAAAATGTGAAATAGTTGTGATCATGACTGAAGATCTGACCAAAAGAAAGTGGAAAATAATATTAATATATGTTATCTTCATACCTTTTGTAAGCTTTGGGACATTTTGTCTGTGGGAGTAAATATTGATGTAGTTATTATTGGGTGCGTGATGGTTAAATCTTGTCCTTTGTCTTAAAGTCTGGTTAGTTATTGTGATAAACAGATGTGTCTATACATTAGTTTGTTGTTTCTCAGGGTAAATGTCAGGTTTTACTTGCTTTCTTCCTGTTCCCACAGTCTTTGCTGTGGAAACGTTCACTTTTTAATTTTAAATAGATCATAATATTGTATCTGTCGGTTATTTAATCATTATGTAACCTCCACCTGTTTGTTTGTAACATGCAGTCAAAAATCACAGAAAGACATTGATGTCATCACTGTCACTTTTTTCAGCCAACCAAGTTTCAGGCAATACCTTTTTTCAGGTAACCAAGAAAATGGAGGAGATTTTAGTTTCTGTCATCCATCGATGTTTATATTGTCAGGTTTCTGCTTGATTGAGAAGAATTTATATGAAATTTAATTTACAGAGGAAGATGTGTAGACACACCTTAAGGCCGCACTGATCTGGTGCACCGAGTCAAAGTGAGACAACGGGACCAGATGAGAGGAAGCATCTTCTGGTTGGTTCTCATAAACAAACAGCCAAGGGGTGGCGCCAGACTGTACAACAACAACAAATATTGTTGTCATAGAAGAAAAACCCACAGATTCTTCACACTTGGATGCAAGGCTTTAAAGGTCAAACTTTCTCAAGGTCAAGCTCACTGTTTATTTGACCTGATGTGTTATGTGATCAGACAGGACGACCTTACAGGGACGAGTCCTCTGAGAGGTTTTGGTTCTTTTCATTAAAGTGAAGAATTCCGACTGTTATTAGTTCTGCTGATGGAAGCTGATCTGCAGTGAGCGTCTGCCAGCAGACCAACATGTCTCCATCAGCAGGATGAATTTCAGACATACCAGACAGGATGAAAGTGATCCTGATCAGCTGATATCCACCTGTCTGCATCACCTCATCAGCCTGAGACAACAACACCAACCAATATTACCTTCAGCTGCTGTCAGCTGCATCATCAAACACACAGACAGGATCATCCTACACACACCTGTAACATTTAAACTTTCTGTCATTAAAGCTGTGGGAGGCAACATCTGTTTTGACATCAATGATCAATAATTTCATAATAACCTTTCAGCATATTGTAAATCAAGACAGAACTGGACTTCTGCACCTCCTCTTGGCTCTGTTTTCAGCCTTTAGAGAATCTCGCCCGTGACGGTAGATTTAATCCAATCACAGGTCATCTAGCGACTGAGACTATTGGCTGCTCTGCCAGTGCAGCTGTGCCTGCATGTTCCTTCAGTTAGACCCTGAATCACTGTCGGAAACTCCTGCCAGAAAAGTTGCTAAAAAACTAAATTATCAGACAGAGAATCTTAAAAAGACTTCAGCTAATGAGCAACATGCTCAGTCCAGGAGCTGCACACTAACTCACCTCACTCTCACCTCACGTTACTCACACATCTTTAATCGTCAGATTTTTGGAAACATTTGTTCACAGTATTTGCTGCTGTGAGAAAGGAATGAATATATATATATATATATATATATATATATATATATATATGTTTATATATATATATACA
>CM034607.1:37165516-37196627 GCA_020091685.1 Lutjanus erythropterus
TGTCGACTGTTTCATCTTTGATCCGAATTCTGTCTGCAGAGGAGACAAAGGACAGTCAGACAGAGACAACCAACCAGAGACAAGGAACCAACCAGAGACAAGCAACCAACCAATCAGAGACAAGCAACCAACCAGAGACAAGGAACCAATCAGAGACAAAGACAAAGACCTGTATCTTCAAACTGACTTGTTACTTTGAGCGTCTCTGTCTTGACTCTCTCGATGTCTCCCTCCCCGCTGTGGACGTCACACCTGTATGTTCCTGTCTCTGTGTGTTCAGGGGATTTCAGGGACAAACTGACGTCTCCGGTTCTCAGCAGGTCGTCCTTCATCTCCGTTCGGTCTCCGTAAAACTCGTTCTGTCCTTCAGGCCCGTCAGAGCCGTTCTCATAGACGCGGACCTTCATTGTGGGTTCGGGTTCAAAGCGTCTCCGCATCACTCTGGTGTAATCAGGCAGGTCACCTGTAGTCTTGAAGGTGCAGCTGGACAGACTCCACCCCCTCCTCCTCCACCTCCACCTGACAGTCTGAGAGGACAACAAACCACAGCATCAGCTGGACAGACAGCAGCAGCAGCTCTGATGGTAACAAGACCTCGCTGTCCCGTCCTTCTCTTATAATCCCAGACCTCACTGTCCTGATTAAAGATGATGACCATTGGCATGATGGGTAGTGTAGTAGTAGAGACATACCTGACATTAAATAGTGCCGGAAACAACAAAAACAACAACCAGGAGGACCAGGACCTCTGACTGTACTGTCTGTACGTCTGTCTTCTCCTCATCTAGACAATCTGACAGTGCAGGTGTAGGTGTCGCTGTCAGAGAGGCGGAGTTTCGTCAGATTGAGGCTGAGGTGTCCAGTTTCCAGAGTGTCAGTCATCACGGATGTTCAGCCGCCGTGAAGCTGGTTTTGGTCTTTAAGTTCGTCGCCTTCCTGCTGAGGCCGGTGGACGGTTGAAGGATTGAGATCGTCTCGTCTCCGCGCCGCTGTGGGGTCGTCCGTCTCAAAAGTTTGAAACTCACAGGGGCGGCAGGACAAACTCCTCCCCCTCATACGGCTCCACAGCTGAGGCATGCTGGGAAACTGTGAGGTCACACAGACAGAGGGGTTCAGTCACAGCAGCATTATTTCATGACTTTTGATCAGTAAATGATAAAAACATTTTGTCTTTTATTTACAGCATTTTGTTATTTATCTGGAATATTTTGTTATTTAATTGGAACACATTTTATTTAGAACATTTTTTTTTATTATTTAGAACATTTTAATTTAGACATTTTGATATTTATTTACAACAATTAGTTATTTAATTGGAACATATTGTTATTTAGGACATTTTTATCATTTATAACATTTTAGACATTTTGTTATTTTATTATTTATTTAGAAGTTTACAAGCACTCAGGCAGTTTCACAACAATTTAATATATAAATGTACATTTTTGAAGAAAAGGGAGCAGCTCTGACGTGGAACAGTCTGCCAACACTCATCTGAGACTGTGACACATATTATTAATTTAAAATCCATTTAAAATCATGTTTAAAAGACAATCAATTGTGTGATGATACTCTGTAACTTCCTCCTGTGGCCTGAAAGGTTCTTTGTTTCATGTTTTATGTTCTGTTGTCCTGATGTCTTTGTTCTAAGCACCTTATGTGTTCTTGTGTCGAGTGTTCTGCATTTCATGGGAACACTTTATGTGTTCTGATGTGCTCTGCTGCTGTATGTGTAGTATCCTTGTTCCTGTTTTAATGTATTTTCTGTTTCTTTGTCACTGTCATTACACCTGCCCAGGGACTAAACTGGCACATTTACAGAAATGTTAATTAATGTTCGCTATAACTTTAAACTTTATAAATAAAATAAATACATATGGAGAGTCATAGTGCAGTGTTTTGTTGGTCTGATGTCCAGCTCTGACAAACGTCCACAAATCAGCTCAGAAATCATCAAATCAGCCTCATAATCATCATGTTTGGGAGTTTTCTTCAGTATCTATGATTGTCTGTTTCCATGGTAACAGGAAGTGATAGGAGCTGATGAAACAAGACTTTTAAAGATGCAAATTCACCAACATGCAAACAAATAGTCTAAAATCAGCAGGCTCAGGTGACGCCCACAGCTAACTCACTGACTCCATGGCAACATTATAGCCCTTTCTCAATATGCGTTCTCTGTTCTTGTGTTCTTGTGTTCTTGAGAAACGTCATCAGTCTCAGTCCAAGTACTGTTCCAATTCAAAAGTCTGCATAGAGCACAGAGTACAGTTAAACACCCGGATGTGTTCTTGCCCCGCCCGTTTTATCAAGGATGCATCAGGTGGTGACTTGTGTGGACTTGGGGCAGCCACGTATCCCAGAATGCATTTCGTAGCAACAATGGCAGAGGAGAGGACCCACAACTTTAAGTTACAAGTGTCGAAATACTACTGTTTTAGTATCACGGAATGTAATTTTAAGATTCTTTTATGTGAGAATGTAGACATTAAAACTTAAAATCTTTGGTCGATTCATCACAATAGCGTATAGTTTAAAACTTGCTCCGAAGTTTTCGGAGATGTGTCGTCCTGCTAACAGGACGGGCACCATACCTCGCCAGCTGGCAAGAAGACAGGGCGGTTAGCATTCATGTTACCCCGCTAAAAACAGCCTTATCCCAGCATGGCCTTTTGAAATTGGCTGCTGGCTCTGATGTCTCTATAGTAGTAAAACGAGATATAATTCGTTTTCCGCAAATGTAAACCAAAAGATACAGGGTTGTGTTTTACATCATATTTCGTTTTATTTCAAATATACATTAATGGTGAAAATAACTGGAAGTGGGTAAGCCAAGACGAGCTGAGATGGTGACATCATCAAGTATGCTACTGTTGGGGCGCCCTATAGCGCAGTTGGTAGAGCGTCCGCCCCATTTATAATGAATTATACAAAGAAACACAACTTTATTTTTCTTAGTTTCCACTTGCTGCCACAGTTTCACTGCAAAATCATTTGAACATTTTAGAAAAGCTGCCATGGGAGTGCTCCCGTGGCTCAGTTGGTAGAACGTTTGCCCCATGTACTGCGTCTGTTGGTCCTCTGCGGTGGTTGCTGGTTCAATTCCCCTTCTCTCTACCCCCTTTCCTATCATTTTCAGCTGTCCCAATAAATAAATAAAGGCAAAAAGCCCCAAAAAAATCTTTAAAAAAAGCAAAGCTGCAGTGAAAGTCCCTCTGTTTCCCAGCAACCTTTCTGTCTGTCTCTGAGACGTCCACACTGTCCAGATGATGATTGGCTCTGAGTGGCGTCCATCCAGCCAATCACAGCAGGAGGTGTAGATCCTCTGTTTTGGTGTGTGTGGATCAGTGTGTCTCTGTGGTGAAGATGTGATATCAGCTGATGATAGATGACTGTGCTGTGATCTCACTCTGGTTTAATGCTGCCTCTGTCTCTGTCTCTGTCTCTGTCTCTGTGTCTGTCTCTGTCTCTCAGGTGTCCACATTGTCCAGTACATGTACGGCTGTGAGTGGGATGATGAGACTAATGAGGTTAATGGTTTTCGTCAGCATGGTTATGATGGAGAAGACTTCCTATCATTTGACCCGAAGACAGACACATGGATCGCTCCAAAACAACAGGCTGTCATCACCAAAGACAGGTGGAACAATGACAAAGCTTTGATAGCACAGAGAAAACACTACCTCACTCAGAACTGTCCTGAGTGGTTGAAGAAGTATGTGGATTATGGGAGGAGCTCTCTGATGAGAACAGGTAGAATCACATGACCTGATGTAGTTTAATTTCATCTGTCTATTTCCTCTCTGTCCCTCTCTTCTTTCTCAGTTACACTTCAGGGATGTTCATTTTCATTGCCTACATGTATATAGTGTCTGTGTCACTGAAACATTTAAAACACAACATCAAACAGGAATGATAATATTAATAAACAGTAAATACTAATAAAGAACCTATAAACTGTCCTTGTCTTTCCTGTCCAGATCTTCCCTCAGTGTCTCTCCTCCAGAAGACGTCCTCCTCTCCAGTCAGCTGCCACGCTTCAGGTTTCTACCCTGACAGAGCCTCACTGTTCTGGAGGAAAGATGGAGAGGAGCATCATGAGGGCGTGGATCAGGGAGAGATCCTCCCCAACCATGATGGAACCTTCCAGATGAGTGTTGACCTGAAACTTTCATCAGCAGAAGACGGGAAGAAGTTCGAGTGTGTGTTTCAGCTCTCTGGTGCAAAGGACATCGTCACCAAACTGGACAAAGCAGCGATCAGGACCAACGAAGGTAAGACTGAGATCAGAAGTGATGAAGGTGGAAAACATTTATTTTACTCTAACAGTTCTGCAGTTCAAGTGTTTTTATGTGTCTGATGGAAAGTTTTGTTTTCTTGTCTTTCTTTTATGTAGTTTATGTATGTAGAACTAAACCAATACATGTGTCCAATTCTGGTCCCTGACAAGGCTGATAACAAAAAATTCTATTTCTTAATTTAAAGTTGTGACCTGCTTTAGAGGAATTATTATTGTCCACTGTGATATTTTGTGATGCTTCTTCACTGTTTCCTGAGCTTTGATTAATACAGAAAAATAAGAAAACTACCTTTGAATTGTATTTTACTTTTTAAATCCACGTAAAACAAACAAACAAAACAACAGAAACTTTTTCCAGAACACGTGTAACCACTTAAACGTCTGACCACATTTTAGATCAGTCATTCCCAAAGACTGGGTCGGGACCCACAGGGGGGTCACAGGAGATTTGATTTGAGTACCCAAATAAATAAAAAAGGAGGGGAGAAATTCTGCAAATTTAAGATTTATATCTGCAGTACACCTTTTATAAAGTATTTAAAATGTGTTTATGTTTTTTTTACTGATGAGAGAAAAAGACAAGAGCCTGTTAATTTTGTCTAAATGTACTTAACTTTCTCTCATTTATGAAGGAGGCTAAAATGTCCTTCATTGTTTCCTGCTGAGAGGAAATAAAAACAGTGAGATGATCTGTTAACTCAGCCTTTCTCATTTTTAAAGTTTAATCGTGTATATATATTTTCAATAATTTGTCAAGATAACTTAAGGTTATACAGCAATGGCAGTAAAAATGTTCAGGAACGTTTGTTTTTGTTTGAATGAACTCGTCCCAGAATTTATTGATAATTCTTATTATGACTTGGTTCATTATGATTTATCATTTTTAATAAGTGGGTCACCAGGAAAAAAAAGTTTGGGAAACACTGTTTTAGAGATTATAGGGACTGTATTGAATCAACTACTGATGTGTTGACTTTTCCACATTAAAAGCAGCAGGAACTGAATAAATGTTTGGTCACTTTAAGAATTAAATTAGTTTATTTAACACACTCAGAAATGTTCCAAACATTTAACAAATTAACTTCATAAAGCAACAAAACCTCAACTTATAATAAACAAATTCATGTTAAACTTAACTTGAATACCAAAATATATGCTCATATTTCTTAACATAAAAAGAAAAATGTCGCTATTTCTCTTAATGTCAACAAACTGGATGAATGTATGAATCTTTCAGTAAATCAGTCAGAATAAAGTTTATTATCAGTCAAAAAGGAGTTTTAATATGATCGTCAGAAACTCTCATTGAGCCAAAAACCAACATATGAGACAGAAACTAAAAAACAAAGACAACAAAGTTACACAAGAATAAACAAACACAGATACAGTCATTATGTTCAGACAAGGAGGAATAAAAGTTTAAATAAACAACAACAGCAGGATAAACAAACATATAGAGTCTGTATACAGGATTGTGGTCTGGTTGGTGAATGGTTGTTCTTCTCTCTAACCTGCTTCATCAGGTTGTGAATATTTTTTCTTGTTTTCTGTTCAACAGGGAATCCAGTTCCTGTTCTTGCAGTCATTGTTGCAGTGGTTGTTCTCGCTCTCGTCCTCATCGCTGCCATTGGATTCGTGCTTTACAGAAAGAAGAAAGCTGGTGAGAGACACAAACAGACTACTGTGTTTTGATTTTAGTCTTTGCACATCAAACTCTGTGTTGAACGGCTCAGAGCCACAGTGTGACGATGAAACAACCAGAGGAGCAAAATTATTTATGTTTATGTTTCATATTTGCTTCTATGTTTTAAATATTATGTTCGATGGTTTAGAAAATACAGTTGTATTTTCTGTATGTGGTTACTGGTAACACACTCAGATACTTTCATGTTCCTTGAAGACTCACCAACAATTTTATGGCACTTAACAAAAACTTTAAGACATTTAGTGGCTCACAGGTTGAGAGAGCAGTCGCAGTTTTCTGACTGTTTTGTGGATCATATTTTTGACTTTTGAAAAAATAGATAAAAGCTGCATTTTCTTTTGAATGAATTATTATTTTTTCAAGTTTATTTTTCATACAAATGGGAAAATAAGTTTAATGAGAAAAAATCAAATAGGGAGAAGAGATTTATTGATCAGTCTGTGTGACTAGAAGAGGGATCATATCCACTGTGAAGAAGGTATTTAAAAATATTCTGGCATTTTGGCAGCTGAGAACTAAAATTCTGTGTCTTTGTTTTGTATTTCAGCCAAATGTCCTCCATCTCCTGACACCGGCTCTGAGCTCTCTGAGAAACTGAATCCAGAGTCCTGAATGACAAACACACCACCCTGAACACAGTGAGTCTCTTCATATGAGACATGAACTATTCACACCTGTTATTAGACAAAGCTGCACTAAACTATGTGTGATTGTGTCTTTATTCACTGTAACACTTCTGTGAAAACAGAAACATACAAACATCATATTAAAAACTCAAATATTAACCTTCAGACAAACAGTGACACTAATTTATTAACATCTTTTAAATCACTTCTTAAAACCCATTTTTATAGACGTGCTTTTATGTCGATGTCGATGTTGTCTTATTCCATCCCTTTATTGTTTATATTGACTTGACAACATCATGTTATGTCTTTGAAATCTCTGCCCTCTTCATTTTAACTTATTCTTAGTGTCATGTTTTTTCTAGTTTTACTGTTCTTATTTCTTTTACTATGTCTTATTGCTTTTTCTATGTTTTAGTGTCTTTGCTTGTGTCTTGTTTTACTTCAGCCTTAGTTGTTGTTTGTTTGTTGTTTGGCCCTCTGTTGTTATTTTTCCATGGTATCCTGCTCTTGTGCTCTTTTACTTTGTCTGTCAAAGCACTTTGTAAACTCTGTTTTTAAAGGTGCTATATAAATAAAGTTATTATTATTATTATTATTATTATTATTATAAAAAGGTGGGTTTGTGGGTAAATACTTGGTTTACAAAATGTTCACATTTAAATGACTGAATCACTGATATTGTGACTTTGTTATGTTGAATTCTTCAAACGTGTTTTTCTTTTTGTCTCTTTAGGTTTCTGGATAAATTTTGCTCTGGAACAAGGAGCGGTGTCGCCACATTCTCCTCCATAAACTGAGAATTCATTGATTATTCATCATCATATCATAAACTGATCAGGGTTGTGAATCTAGTAGCAGATGCTTATTGACTGATTGGAATACAAAAAAAAAACCAAAAAAAAATCTGAATGATGAGTTAACAAATATTTTACAAATATTATCAAGCATAAATGGTGACATTAAATTGTTTTGATCATTTAGTTTTAAAATAAAAAGTAGCATTTCCTCTGATAAAAATGTTGCTTAAATGTTGTTTAATCAAATGAGGATCTTTCATATTTGTGAGAAGAGAGAAGAAAAAAAATAATATTCAAAAAGAAAGAAAGCATCTCAGCACTTCTCATACATATATTACTGATTTGTGTGTTCATCTAAAACAAATCCACCATAGTTACAGAACTATAGTTCTGGTGTTTGGTTACTGCTAAGATCAATATGAGTAATACAAATGTAAATACACACACACACACACACACACACACACACACACACACACACACACGTACATGAACATGTGTTCCAGTTGTCATATATTCTCTCAGGTTCTGGTGATTTGATGATATAAATCTTGAGATAACAGATATTTATCAACCAGTAGAAAGTTTTATATTATTTCTACAGAGAAAGTCATTCTTTTGTTCTCTGTCTGTTTGATCACTGGAGACAAAACTCAAAATCAATCAGCAACATCTGAAAACTTGATACATAAATTGGACGCCCTAAATTGTCTGTTGTTGTCTGTTGTGTTGATGGTTGTGTGTCTGTGTTCGACTCCACCTCTCGTCCACTGCACACTGGGTTTGACTCCAGTCCTCTGTGACTCTCAGCAGGATGAGCAGGACAGGAAATGGATGGATGGACTTTTCTATCACTGTGATCAATTATCTGGATTTGTAATTTATCAGACACGTTTCCATCTGGTTATGATTACATCCCAAAATGGTTTCTTAATTTAATTTCCAGAAAATGTACAGCATCATCATATATATCACAACATCCATAAATCACACACACACAAAATATATCCATACAAAATTTATTCTTCAGTTGCTTCAATAATTTGCTTGTATTTACACAATTTAAAGATTTTGTTTTGGTGGAAGTAAATGATGTTTTTGAAGTTTTTCTTAATGAATCAGGAGTGTGTTGTTTGTTTTATAATATTCATTTTTGAAATCTGTTTTGAAACATTATATTTTAATTTCAGTTTAGATTCTTTACAGGTTGTGGGATGTTTAAAGTTTCTCTGCTCACTGATAGAAATCATCTTGTAAATACTTCCTGTTAGTTTTTAGGGACAAGAGATGTCTTTTTTTTCATTGTTTTTTGAACAAAGAAATTAAATATCAGTGCTGAAAATCACTTCTTCTGTTCAGTTAATTAAGTAGATGAATGTCAGATGAAGTTTCCCTTCTATTTCATTCCATCTGTACTTTTGTTTTGCTCTTTAATAAAGTTCCCAAAATTCCAAATTTGTGTCTTTTTGTAATTTTACATATACAGTATTCTTACACATCTGTGAAGATAGAGCTATAAATTTAAAATTCAAATTCAAATTTAAGATTCAAATTTCATTAAAATTTAAAAATTCACATCTGTCACAGAGACCAAATGATTGTAGCTCAGAGCTGTAGATGTTAAACTAAAGAACAAGAAGAACAAAATTATTTGGTCAAACCCAATTCTTTACAGATAAGTGAGGGAGGGATTTGGCTTAATACATGACCAGAAGATTATATGATTATATATATTTATATATACATATATACATATGTATGTAAGGTCTTAACACAAGAGTTAAAACGTTCTGTTTATTTGGATATATATAGACTTTAACAACAAGGAAAAAATAATATTAATCTTTAACACCTCCAATTTCTGCCATTTTTTCCTGTTTCTCATAGTATTTGTGTTTATGTATTTATTTTATTAGTGCGTGTGTGAGAGCTCCACTAAACTCTTCTGTACACTTCACATGTGATTTGGTTTTCCTCTGAAGAAACCTGTTGCACTGAAATCTGCCTGGCAACTGATGACGTTACAGCTGTGATTCTCCAGGTTTGTGACTTTCCCAAATCAACAACTATTTTTCTAATTAGACATAAATGCTGTAGGTTTTACCAACAGTGCAAAATACACCAGAGAGATGCACTCATCTATTAAATATCATACAATTGTTAGTATAGCTATCAGAAATATTTGTGTATTTTCTAAGTCATGTGGACAAAAATACCATCTGGTTTTTATTTTTTTAAAGTCCTAACATTAACTATTAGTCTGTAATTTTTACAGGTTAAGTGTGATAAACTGATCCTCACAGACTTGTAAAAATTAAGTTTACTGACCTGCTTTTGTCATGATGAAGACAAATTCCTCCACTGGCAAAACCTGTGCAGTTGATTTCTGCTTAGATACAGATGATGTCACAGCTGCTGCCACTACAACAGTTTCATATTCTACACAAAATGTTAGATTTTAATGTGTTTTTTTTTTACAACCCTAGTGTACACTATATTGTAAATGATAAATTATGTAATAAATCATATGTATATGTATAAAAGTGACCAAACAGAGTCTCGAAAGTAAGATACTGTAACACCAGGAATGTTATTGATTCAGAAATCTCACCTGACTGGTTTGGGGATGATTTTTGCCAGTTGGAAGAAAGTAGGTTTGGCACAGCCTGTATGTCGTCACATTTCAGAAGACGCCAAACAATAATAAAAACAAATTCTGTAATGATCAGATGATGCATCTAAAATGTTTTGCTCCTGTCTGTCCTCTACCCTGTAGGTTAATTTACAAAAATATCCAATAGTTGCTCCCTTGTTTCACTGTACCTATGAATTGAAGAACTGTAATATAATTAGTTTTACACATCACCCACTTCATTTTATTATGTTTTCTGAAAGCTGAAAATACCTCACTTTGTTTAAAATAAATAAATAAAATTCTCATGTTCAGTGACATTCGGCGTCATTTTAAACACTTTATATCATAAAGCAACGATCAGTTCATGTTAATCATTACAGGACGGAGCAGTGAGAAGAACAACAGTCTTTATTTGGAGTTGAATGTTGTAAGATTATTTCAACAGGATGTCTGGTTCACACTAAACACAAATTACTACACTGAGAATATCAACATTTAAAGTATCAACGTTACATCGTATAAAGAACAATAACCAAATAAAGATCTAAACAATTTAACGATGACAACTTCATCCTGTGAAGTTTAGGGTCTTATGTAGGAAAAAAAGTTCTATGTGGCATTTAATGGTCTGAATGAAACCTTATTGATCCAAAATCAGAAATGGACACATGAGCTGTGAGACAAAATGGAGTCATTCATTTCCAGTTCAACTATTTCAATGTACTTTTGAAAAAATACAGAAATATAGATGACAAAAAAGGTAATAATCGTAATTTTGAAATGAATGCATAATTTGACTGTATTCAGAGTGCAGAGGTTGATCTTGGTTCAGGGATGAAACTCAGAACATTCCCTTCCTGTAGCGGTGAATCAGCTCTGATACGTCTTCCTTACACACCTTTATCCAGCCGTCCTCCTGCATGTGGTACACTGGACAAAAACACACAAAAATACTGACATGAGAACACACACACACATACACCTACAAATTATTTTTTGTGCATGTTATGCCTTTATTTGATAGTAAACAGTAGAGACATGACAGGAAATGACGGGAGAGACAGAAAGGTGAAGCGAAGTAAAACAAAACTCCCCAGCCAGACATAAATCAAGTTGTGGTTTAACCCCTCACCCAGTTTGTTAAAGTTGTGTTATTTTGTTTTATTTTGTTTTTATTTTATTTTCCATTAGTTTTCTTCAGATAAAACTTGGAACAGAGTGTGATTTGGCATTGTGGGAGAAATCTTTTGTTTGGGCTCCTGTAGAAACATGACAGTGCAACATGGCAGACTGTGAAAGAGAAACTGCTCTTTTTTGGTATTAATGACTCACATTAAGGTGATGACAACACAATTCTTTTTTTCGGGTGATTATACACAAATTAAAACACACTTATGGATATTATATTCCATTTCTGCCATATTCTGCCTGTAGATCCCTGTAAATTTTACACACTGGACCTTTAAATGTCTGTGAATTTCCATGTTTGTGTGTCTGGGGACAATGTTGACAACAAGAAGATGCATCTCAAGTGGTTTATACTCAAATTAAAATTTTAATTAAATAGAAATTACAACTAAATAGAAAGTGCAGTTGAGGATGAATTTAATGTATTGAGGGTTTGATGATGGTGACAGATGAACAATCCAATATAATGGAACTAAACGGCACGAGGCTTGTGGTGCTCAAAGCACCAAAAAAATACATTTGAAAAATTGAAAAAAAGTGTTTCTTTCCAAAAATCATGACCTAATTACTCAAGATAATCCACAGTCCTTGTTGTGAGCAGTTTAATGTAGAAACTACTTTATTTCCGGTAGAAAAGAAAGTTAGATTGTACTGCAGAAAGAAAGTAGTTCCTACATGATCTGTGGATTATCTTGAGTAACCAGGATGAGTAATCATGATTTTTGGAAAGAGTCACTGCTTTTGAATTTTTCTTACATATTTTCTGGTGCTCTGAGAAACACAAGTCAAGTGTCGTTGGTCCCATTGGAGAGAAGGCAGACATCTCCACAGCTGATAAATCCAAAACTCAGCAGCTCACACAAAAAAACTCTAGGTTAATAAACAGCACTACAGGCCAGGTGTAAAATATGTATATTTGATTTTGGGCTGACTTGAAAAGAATATACTCACTGTTGACCACCCCTCCAGAGTAGGCGTCCCTGTGTGTGGCGTGAGCGATGCCCCGACGGCCCAGTTCATACGCTTCTTCTACCGTCATGTCTTCCCGGTAACCGCTGTCCACCACGCCGTAGGCGTAGCTGTTACCACAGCCGGTGGAGAACATACGTCCTGACAGACGCGTCCCATTATCATCCACGTAGTACAGACCAGGGCCCTGGAGAGCACACAGTCATTATATGGTCTACAGGGAAATTATTATTTTATATGCTGGGGACAATTTCTGATAAGAGAAGAACAGAACCTCTACAGAGAGAAGTGAAAACAACTTTACTGCTGCCTTTCAAATGTAATGAGCTGCTCTATCAATTATGTCTGTCTTCAGTGTACACATATATCTTCTCATTCTCCAGGATTTTATACCTGACTCATTAAAGAAACTATACTTTAACTCATGAATGTTGAGATATAGGTCAGCTGGTGTTTTTGGAACCACATGACTTTTATGTGTCACTTTGAATATTTAAATGTGTTGTGGTTCTATGTGTTTGTTCCAGATGTGATTTATTATAAACCACTCAAACACCTTTTACAGTCTGTACTATTTTCCCTGTTTTGACTGCTATTTGCTAAGCAGCTAATTATCTCAAATTGATACATATATCTCTGTCTTATCTACGTGGTACTTATATTTTAAGGCAGGGCTTGTGCAGCTTTTTAAGGTAAAATAGAAGCTGTTTTCAAGGACATTCAAGGTACCAACATCAAAATGTTCAGACTCTTGAAGCATTTTACAAACTTTCAAGAATTTCATGATGGCCATGTGAATATGAAAAAAATGACTTTGAGATTGAGGGTCATCAATAGTAAATATAAATGATGTTAATGCACCAGTACCAAATTAACAGAAACAGAAAACATCCATATTAAAGATTCTGCCCCAACCATTAACTCTCCTGACCTGTTCTGCAAATAACAATCCACTGCTTCCACAATGAGGAACTTCTAAAGGTACAATATGAGGCTCTGCTTCACAGGAAGTGACGTGAAAAACAAACATCATGTGTCAGACTTTGTGCAGTGTAGATCACACACACACTTACCTCTTTGTCCCATCCACAGATCATGCTTCCCATTGACAGGCCCATTCCTCTGTAGCCCAGCATCATGTTAGACAGCAGCTTGGATGCAGCAGCCACAGAGATCCTGTGGTTATTCCTCAGCCTGTAAAGCCTGGATTCAATAATAATAAGACAATGTGCCAGTCAGTTCATAAGCAAATCAGTTAACAAATCAATTTACCATGCAGTCACTCCAAGGTGCCCTGAACTTGCAGCCTGTTAACACTGAAAAAAAAAAACAATACTTATGATACTCCTCCTGTGTTTATAGGACCACTGACTTTTTTCACTGTATTTCCTGTTTTCATTTAAATGCCTGCTATTATTATAATTAAAGTGGAAACAAGCAACTTTTCATCCCCCTAGTGCTTCTAAGAGGGGTTAGTATTGTGCAGCTGTGACAAAGACAACAGGAGTTGTCTCAAAATTTGGTTCCTTGTGTCCTACCTTACTTTGCTACACCTGCTCATAACCAACCTCTTAACCACGGAGGGTAACACTAGCTTACAGGGGAACACACTTTGACACAACACTGGATTGCTTTCTGTTCCCTCAGAGCCGAGCATCCATCAAGAAAAGATCAACACCAGTTTGGAAATAAGAGAGAAGAAAAAAAACAATAACTTAATAACTACATAATTTGAGTAATGTTATTACTCTGCACTAAAAGGGGTTGGAGTCAGGGTGGCCTAACACCTAGTGTAACATGCACGTCTTCACATGAACTCCACTCAGGAAGGGCCCACTTTGCCTGCGTGGTGTTAAAATCCCTGAACCTCCTTAAGTCACTCAAATAAAACAAACTAAATCAGAGCTTTTTTCCAGTTTATTTCCATGTTATTGATCAGATATTCTCGACTATGTATCCAACTTTACACTTTACATTTATTAGGTCAGTGAAAAACAGGAACAAAATAAAATGTTTAAGCATTTTATGTCATGCATTCAGTATACAATACACCACCACACCCACTGAGGAGGATTGAGGACTGAGGGGTGACAGACAAAGTGACCAATATTCAAAATATTGTATGACAGACCTGCATTCTTTGGCCAGGAGTCTCTCCCAGTACTGACAGTCTGCAGCGCTGCCTGACATGGTGCCCAGCAGGTAGGGGTTGATCTCTATGACCTTGTTGACATCATTGGATGCTGCAGAGACGAGACATGTGACAAAAGGAGACATTTAGTGACCAAGATTACAGTCTGAAGCATGTCAACACTATGAAGTAGCCCAATGTAGGAGCATATTGGTCAAACATGATGCCTTATTTACATTTTGTGATATTTATTTCATGGTCCCTGAACTTTATATTTCAAAGCTCCACACCTCTTTGAGACCTTTGTCCTTTGAGAATTGTGTCTGATACAGTGATGATACAGTATGTTATCAGGGGTTGTAAATCACAGGTTTAATCATGATACGATGCTATATATTCTTTTTGACGACAATTTTATATTTTCTAATATCACAAAGTCTGGCGTGATACGATTTTGATTCTATTCAACTCACGGCCCTGTGATCAATATCAGACGATATTGACCTAAAGATCAACCTCCTCTCTTTGGTGTTCAGTTCAGGTTGAGTTAGACACCTCGCCTTCTTCTATTGTGCTGGTCTGTGTACATGTGTGTGTATGTGTGTGGAAGCATGTATATGTATATGTATATGTTTGTGTATCTGGGGGAATAATACATTTGCCACACTTTTCCAGACATGTTTATTTACCTAAGTAACGTCCAGCTGAGGCTCTGGAGTCCACAGCCACGATGACTCCATGTCTGAACTTGAAGGCCAGGGTGGTCGTCCCGTGGTTCAGCTCTATGCACACACCTCCGTCACGGTTGCAGGACTTGAGAAACCCTGAAGGCTGAAATGAAATCAAATAAAGGACCTCAGTGGGATGCATGATGTGTAATACAGCTGCATGTGAGGGTAAAAGAAAACCAGAGAGTAGAATATCCATCATAACCTAATAATCTTTGACAGTAATTCGTGATAGTTAAAATAAATGCATATGATATTTCATGAGAAGAAAACGCACCACACACTGAGAACCACAGACGCGGAAAACAACTTGATCCACACCGCGTCAAGACGCTTCATGCTTATGGCAGGTTTACCGGATACGATTCACCAAATTAAACCAAATTTCTAAGCAAAACTCATGATACTCACCTCTACACCCAGAGGAACAGCGAATTCTTGAGTTTTGGTCCCGAAATTGTAGTGGTTAGTTCGGTCGACGAGGTGCGTCTGTCCTGTTGGAAGAATCTGCCTCCGGAGCTCAGAATAAGGCTTAAAACCACTTACGTCGAAAAGAGCCATCGTGTATTAAAGTGGATAAACTATATTCTATTTAGATTCTGTATTTTAAGACTTTTGTTTTCCAAAATGACGAAGCTGGTCGACAAAGCGTCAAGGACAATTTCCTTGTGCGTAACGAAGAATTCGAAAGTGAAAGAGTTTAAAAACTGTTTTTTGCAGCTCTGTCCTCTCAAAAGAACAATGCAAAATTTGTCAGCAAATCAAAACTGGTGTGTATTTATTAATTTGGCCAATTCTGGATGTTTTTTGTAAATCATAAAGTTTTAGCAAAAAGCCCTGGACCAAACGCCTCCGTGATATTCATCTTAAATTAACAAAAAGGCTCAAAACCAATGAACCAATAGGAGAGCCACATACTTCTTTAATCATCAGTCTCTAGGCGGAAATGCAACACTCAGGTTTTGATAAACCGGCAGATGTGAATGACACTGTTAGTGCATGTTTAAAATTTCTAAAAAAAAAAAAAAAAAATAAATCTCTAAAGTAGTTAATGAGGCAGTTAATAACATGTTAATGAAGTATGACATAAACATACAGCAGCCCTGCGTCTTTTATCATTCATTCATTCAACCTTTATTTATAGATATAACATGCAACATTCTCCTAAAATATAATGTACAGACATAAACTCCTTTCAGTCATCACTTTTGACCTGTGAGTGTGTGGTTGTGGCTGTATCTGCCCTCTGTCTGCACTGACTTATTTTTCTCATGGTTTTGTAGATCTCTGGACATTTTACCAACCCAAAACATTATTTTGGGAATGAGACTTAACAATAAACTATTTTTCTGGTGCATTTACAAACAGCTCGGATAGATACTACCTTTAAGATTTTCTGAGAAATCACTGGCAGTGACAGTGAAAGTGATAATGATGTGCAGATTACACCATGGAAAAAAATCATAATTATACAAATGTAATATTGTAATACAGGGCTGCTGTTTGAGGTTTAAACATCTGGCAGTGAGTGAGTCAGTAAATAATTAGAAATCATGAAAAGAAGTTAGACAACAGGAGTCACACAAAATTTTATTCAGTGATTTTTAATTATTATTCAATTTTGTGAAAACATGTTACAATCCTGTCATTATGGTCTAGTAGCAGTCTTTCTGTTTACTGTGCAGTTTTCTTACAGTATTACTGAACTATTCCACATCACAGTGAAGCATAGCAGCAGAGTAGAAACCATGATGAAAATGTTAATGAAGTGTCTGAGATGTTTCACTGCTTATATTTAAAATTAGTGAATAACAAAGTAATGAAATAAAAGAACTTTGCTGCTGAATGTTGTGGTGTTTATGATTTGTGATTGTGCATCAAGGCTCAGGCTGTATCCATCCGCTGCACAGTCTCCTGTACGACCTCCAGTTTTAGGGGGACTACTTTCTCTGTCAAAACCGGCGTCGTACCTGGACGATATCTGTATTTAATTTTCCTAGAAGAGAAGAACAAATATAGGTTAATTGATAGACTGAATTAAATGTGGAGTTTGTATCTTTGACACTGAATCAGAAAACTTATAAACTATAAATTCAGTAGTGTCTTAGCATTTGTAAAGTTCAATCAACCGCTAAACTTTGTTGGTTTACAGAATAAATCATACATAAAATGAGAAATCTTTGCATGCATAAAAGATGCAACACACAATCAGACTTTCCTTTGAGTCCCTGCTTGACAAAAGTGCCATACAGTGTTTTTCTAATATATGTATATACATATGGGTGCCAACATTGAGGAAAGTCTAGAGGGGAAGGACTTTTAGCATGTTAGAGGTTTTAATTTGCACCATCTACTTTTAAAACAGTATACACTAATATGGCACGTGTGGCACAGCTGACCAGGTGGTCATCGCTGAACAACAGTGACAATAACAAATTAGAGATATTCACTCGAGAGGAAAATCTGATTTGCAGACATGGTTTAACATAATAACTCACAAACTAAAATTTGTTTGCTATACCCCACTTACTAAGATCTCTTCTTTTAAAAATCTGTCCAGAACCTGAATAAATCCTAATCATACTGGCCAACCTGTTGTCTTTGTACTCTGACTCCTGGTAGGGTCTGATGTAGTCCACTCCTTGTCTGGTGATGACACAGAGGTCGATGTTGTTGCCTGAGCCGAGGTCACTCATGATGCCTGCGTGGATGGCGACACGCACCAGCTCCTTCGCCTTCTCCAGCTGAGAAAAGAAATCAGTGAAATGATGGAGAGAGAGGCAAACAGAGACACACAGAACATGAAGGAGAAGACAGAGGCATTCATCAGTTTTAAAAGTCCCAAACATCTGCACATTCTTTCAGGTTTTCAATTTGATAACAGACATTTTTCAATTAGGAGGAGAATTAATAGTTTCCATAAGTGTGTAACAATTCAATTAAAGATGCCCAAAAGTAAGTGAAACAACTTTGTGACCAAATCTAAATGACTGACAAAAAATTATTGTCACAACATGTAACAGAGGTTTTGTACCTCCATGTCAGGTTTGAAGCCGTCCTCTAGAATCCCAAGAGCAGCCAGATCACCAGAACCTGCATGGACACAAAGAAAAGTCAAACTGGATGTAGTCTGAGTGTGAATTAAAGGCAGAAAATTAAAATGTGTCACCTAATTTATATTACTTTTCAGATAAAATAGATCATGTTTTGATATGATCTGGCATTGATGGTTAATCAATCTGCTGCAAACACCTGTAGAATAGTGTTGTGTCACATACCCATTGCAAGGTAAGGAACCTGATTCACGCTCCCATAAGGCCCCACTGTGTACAGGTGGTTCCCAGTGCAATCTACTCCTCCCAGTATGAGATTGGCACCAACTTGGCCATGATACCTGAGGACCACAGAGATCAAAACACAGGAACAACCATAAGATGAACAACCACATTTAAAAAACACCTCAGATACATACAGCACATGTGAGTGTGTAACACACACCTGTACAGCATATCCTGTAGTATGTTGACAGCCATGACGACACGAGGGTTTCTCCCACTGTTCAGAGAGAAGATGGCGAGGTTGGAGGAGAGAAGCTCTGTGGTCTTCTCTGTGTCTGCGGCTGTGCCTGCGCCACAGCAACTAATGAGAGAGACAGAATTAGAGATTAAGAAAGAAGGGATGAGGGAATAGAAGAAAGAAAAGAGGCAGTTTATGGTAAAATATGTAGTGCACCAAAAACTTGAGGTGCATCAGATATCATAGAGAGACAACAGTAAGAGAAGGTAGATTTCAGTGTACTGTGAATGAGACTTACTATATATTTGGGGCAATGTAATGGATCTTTGCGCACATCTTGTCGGCCACCACTTCACTGGAGGTAGCTCTTGTGTCTGCTCCCAGCACCACCCCATCCTGCACCAACACGGACAAATTAGGATACTAATAACCTCATTTTAATATTTATATTGTGGATTTTTATTTACATTTCTGATCTTATATTATTTCTTTCTGACTAGTACTGTATGCCAACAAGTTTTTTTAGTCCTACACATTTCGTTGTGCCATTGACACTGTGTTAACCTCATTACAACTAATAAAAGTTGAACTTGAACAGGGAGCTGCCCAGTCACCAGCAGCAGATCGCAGTAGATTGAACGGGCAGCTCCCATCTGAAAAAGTCCTCACTTGCAAGAAAAAATGACATTGTGTTGCTGAGAAATATATAACACACACACAAACATACACATGTACAAACACAACACCCATGTGCAAAGGATGAGTACTATACCAGTGTGTTTGTTTTATTTAGCACGTTAACTACAAATGTGGACATGCTAACCATTTCCCAAAGCATATAAAACCATAAGCAATTATATAAATGTCCCAAATGCCAGGCAGGCCTTGATATCAGTATGAAAACTGATTGCAGAGATTTTAGAGTATAGTTACCCCATCAGAGTGCACATTAATTAGCAGTGCAGATGCACACAGGGACTGGGGCTTTTTTAAGCATGACATTTGTCTGATAAACAGAAACATTTTAAGGAAGAAAAATTCCAAATTCACAGAAACAATTTTGTAATATTCATGTTAGTTTACTATGGCCAGGCCTTGAATACGTGGTCATACGTGGTCACTCTCAAACTGAGTGCATTCTTTATGGAAGTATATTTCTGCAAGTTCCCATTTATATTATACAAGAATTGATGAAAAAAAATAACATTGGCTGCTTGAAAGAAAAAAAATCACTCGATATGCTTTGAAAATGTAAAGAATCCAATGTAATTTTAATTTCAATGATTTTAAACGCTGGAAGTCACAGTTTTGGTCCCTTAATGTTTTCATCAGTGCAGTTTAAACATCTTTATACTCGCCTTGAACACCAGTCCTGCTATCGTGGTGCCTGTTTTCAGAGGTTTAGGTGTCTGTCCTCCTTCAAAAAGACCCTCTAATGCTGCATTCCTAAAGAGAGGGGAAGAGTTTGATGGATGAGGGGATAACAGAGGAGGGTCAACTGATGAACATACGTTTATTTTAGTTTTAATATCCGTGAACACATCATCATTATATTGTTTCATTGATTAATCTGATAAACAAGCAGGAAAAAAAGTTACTTTCGTTTTTGATCCCGATGAAAGCTTGGTGTAAAGCGTCAGTTTTATTTTATCGTCTGTCATTATTAATGAAGTTTCTGAGTGAGAAGATATTAAAGAAGCTCATACCTCGACACGTTGTCGAAATTAAAGCCAGCTGCAGGAGTTTCGAGGACATTTGATAGCGCCATACTGGATCTGACTGTGGCTCCTCTGCGCGTCTCCGTGCGCCTGAGGTCGCTGTTCCGAGCGTCACCTTTCCTTCTTCTCTTTCGATTTTGGAGTGAAAATGGAGAAACGCAGCACGGACTCACAAGTCAAAGGAGTCAGCACAGGGGTGAGTAAATCCGGACCGGTTCACTGGTATCTTTATCTACTGATGCAGCACCAAAGCTTTTTACGCGTAAAATGATCGATAACCGATTTGGTGGAGGAGCAGGTGATGATGTACCTGAATAGTTAACTAACACAAAGTTAAATCACATCGACTGGACATTCCACGTGTTTTATTATCAGTAACTTGTTTGTGTAGCCCTGACTGAGTTTATTTATAACCTTTCTACAAAGAAAACGAGTGGCAACGCTTTCATTTTCAGCCAATTTCCCCTTAAAAAAACATTCATTCATAGAACTGCAAATCCCAGAATTCATAGCTGTCTTCAGTCTGCATGTCTGAACACGAATGCATGAGAAAGTGTCCCTGTGCTGCTGTATAACTCAGTATTATATGTGTATTCTTTCATATTTGGCTAAATACACTTATTTAGAATGAAGACTTTTTAACCCTCACATCTCCTCCTGTCTGCGCCCTCAGACCACCATCCTGGCTGCTACTTTTGATGGAGGGGTCGTGATTGGGTCAGATTCCAGGGCTTCCATTGGAGGGTAAGGATCTTGAGATGATAAACTGAAGCTGCCTTATTGTTCAGCACATTCATACAGATGATGGACTGCACAGAACCATTCATAATAAAGATAAAGTTCAAAAATTCAAGTTGATGCACAGAAACAAAACTGCACATAAGTAGGATGATGTGAAAAGAAGCACTGAAAGATGTGTTATACTGATCTTTCTCTCAAACACAACCTGCAACTCTTACAAAACTTTACAATTTGCTAAATAAGCCTGGGTTTTTTTTTGTTTTGTTTTTTTCACATTACATGAACATAATTTGTGGTCACACGTTTATTTTACAGCACATTAATACGATTTAATGAAATGTGCTTCGAATCAAATTAGACAAAAAACTATAAATATTGTGGTCTTTATTAGACAATATAAGACCCTTTGTTTGTTAACTAAACTGAATTATATTAGTTTTTATTTCTCTGATGAGAGTCTAACAGTGTGAAATAATAAACTTTAGATTACAGTACAGTTCTATTGTAATGTGTCCCTAATTACACTCTAATAAAGTCTAATAAGGGTCTCACTATTTAATAAAGAACATAATATTTATAGTTTTTGTCTACTTTAATATAGAGTACAGCTTGTTATGTCTTATAAATGTACTGTAAAATGAAGCGCAACCTAAGTTACTAATGATAATGTAATTTGAGCAACATGGCAGCTTCTCTAAGCCACAGCTCCAGTTACTGTCTGCACATTGAACCAGTCAAAACTACATTTTACATAAACTTCGAAACTTTTTCAATTAAGTTTGTATGTATTACTCAATCAGTGGTGGAATTTATTTACTCAAGTACTGTACTTGAGTACAAATTTGGCGTAATGTACTTTTTGACATTATGACTCCATCCTCTCTTTGTCTGTCTCTTCAGAGAATATGTGTCAGATAAGACCATCAACAAGGTGATTCAGGTTCATGACCGGATCTTCTGCTGCATGGCGGGATCACTCGCAGATGCTCAGGCCGTCACCAAGGCTGCAAAGTTCCACTTGTCCTTCCACAGGTGCCACTCACACACACACACCCACACACACACACACACACACACACACATATAAACACACTGGCACATATTGCACAAGTATGCACACAGAGAAAACCTGCTTTCACATCACATGTCATACTGAAATAATATTTTATTAGCCATGCTTAGATAAGGTAATATTCCTCTGAATTTCAAGCCCAGCTTTTATTCCTTAATGACTCCTCATGGGGAGAGTCGTACACAGTTGTGCGCATGCAAACTAAATAACACATATCCTATATGAGCTACCAACTGTCGGACAGCTGTGCAGGAAACACAACATTGATTTTTCAGAGAGACGTACGCATGACAATATGAATGACAAAAATAGAAAAATTGCATCAGATGTGGAAGATTTCCACATGAGCCTACATTCTCACATAGACACACAAACACACACTCACACTTTCACTTACAGGAAGTAGTGTTATAATACAGCACTAATTAGAGTGACAGTTTTACAAGATAAGTATTACATATTGATGCTGTCCAGTGAAAACCCCCCACCTCCAAATTTGGTGATTTTAAAATTTTCAACACAGCTAAAGCAGAGAGTGCTCCTTTATGAGTTAAAACACTTCTATGTCTTAAGCCAAACAGATCATTTATAAAGCTGCTGAATTATCTGAAAAAATGTATTGCCACAAAGATACAAACATGGCTTCCTCTCCTGGCCCCTGAAAAGTTGACATTTTGCAGGTACATGTTCTTCACAAGACATCGACAGCATATATACATACTTTATATGTACTTAGAATTCAATATTAATAAATTCATGTACCACCTTTTTTTTTTTATTTATGTATGATAACCTTTTAACTGGAATTAAATTCAGGAATTTGTCAAACCAAAGTGAAACATCAGGACCGATCCACCTTTGAAGAATATGTAACCTTGCAGCATAACAACAAACTGTCAATACATATTTATACTTAAGAGCATGCTTCCTTATATAGTCTTAAAATACAGATTAAATGGTGACTTGCATCCTAGCATACCATCAATTTTCCTTTTAACATAATTACAAATTTCCACAATATTTGGATATTCCCAGAACATGAAAATATGCTGATTTGCCAGTACAACACTTTGAAGAGATTATAGTACAATCAGGATCATACTGTGATCTGTGGAACCACGTAACATGCAATTTATGAATGATCATAAATTGTATTTTATGAGACATACTTGAGCAACTAATCATTTAGCATTAGCATTTAACAAGATTCTTTATCATAGTCATGCTACTCTTATTTTTTTGAACAGCCTGGACTTTCTTGATTTTTCCTAATAGTGTCCAGATGGAGACCCCTCCTCTTGTGATATCAGCAGCATCGGTACTGAAGGAGCTGTGTTACAAAAACAAAGATGAGCTACAAGCCGGGTTCATCACAGCAGGCTGGGACAGGAAGAAAGGCCCACAGGTAGGACAGGGATGTGAAGACAGTAAAACATCAGAGAAGCAGTGGCCATGATGATGATGATGATGTCAGTCCACCTTGCTGCATACAGCTGCATTACTGATATTCTCCATCCTTCTCCAGGTGTACGTTGTGTCTTTAGGCGGGATGTTAATCAGTCAGCCTGTTACCATCGGGGGCTCAGGCAGCACTTACATCTACGGCTACGTTGACGCCAAATACAAACTCAACATGAGCAGAGACGAATGCCTACAGTTTGCCACTAATGGTACTTTTTTATTTATTTATTTATTTATTTCTGTACCCAAACTTAAATAACTTTGTACTTGTTTTGTCAACAAGTGATTGTTGAGTCTCATTTTCAGGATGTAAAATAACAGTGTTTTGGGTTGATAAAATGTCCGTAGCACGGGAAAATTAATGAGAAAATAAGAAAATATATGCAGAGGTCAGTGTCTCTGCAGATAGAGCCACCACCACATACTTTTAGTGGGTAATAAGTGATGATTGAAAGGGGTTATGTGTAAAAAAAAAATGTTGCCTATTATTCCTTTAACCTGAAATGAGAGATCAGATGCTCAGTATCCAAGGACCTGCAGTGTTGCATGTATTTCTTTTATGAGAAGAATTGCAATTAAGGGAAAGAGTTAAATGAAAATCATTCTAAACAAAATGTAATACTTGTTGTCACTGTCATTAGTAGCTGTTAATATTATGAGCTGCATATCTGTTCTTGCCCAGCCTGACCTACTGTTCACTGCTCTTTGTTCCTGTCTTCCTTCCTCCTCTGCCCTCCCTTCGCTTCATGTCTCTGTCTCTGTGCTCACAGCTCTCGCTCTCGCCATGGGTAGAGACAACGTCAGCGGGGGCATCGTTCACCTGGTGGTGATCACGGAAACAGGGGTGGAGCATGTGGTGGTACCTGGTGACAAGCTGCCCAAGTTCCATGACGAGTGACGCCTTTGAACAACCAATGAAATTTTGATTTTTTTTTCATCATCTAGTAACACTTTGAAATCCCTGAACAACAGTTTTATCACTGTTGCTGCCAGACACATGTCAGACACATGGAAAATATGTTAGTTGCTTGCTGATTAAAAAAATATGTGTATGTGGAAATGGTAGTAAAATAACTGCTCAGTCTCTGTTATTGTAATGCATACAAACAAAATTATAATCATTCCACAATCATACATATAATAATTTCCATTAAGAAAAAAAGTTTCTTTATGCCTGTTAAATGTCCAGATAACATGATTTGTGTAGTTTGTTTTAATATTTGGAAATATATGAAATAAAAATTGAAAAAAAATCTAAAACCTCATTTATTTCCGTGCCTCTGGCTTTATTGGTGTTCTGGGTTTATGATGTGTTCTTTAGATTAGTTCTTTTTGTCCCATATTATTTTACAGTTATTGAAATGTATAGGCCTATACTGTGTGTAGAGTATTTAATGTTATCCCACCACAAGTAATGCGCACTTGAAGCTAATGAACTGCGGTGAAATGTGCGCACACTGCAGTGAGGCTCAACTGTAAGACGCGTTCACGGCTCAGAGGAGGGACAATTTAACTTTCAATTTCGATTTAATACAGAAAAAACATGGAGTCCGTCTGATACACGTATGATTGTAGAATTGATTTGGTGAGCCAAACGCGTCGAGAACAGATTCATAGCTGAAAAGAAAGTTTCAGGCAAGAAAGCAAAGACAAAACCAGGACTGAACGTCCAGGTTTGCGTCTGGTGTCGCCTTCACTTCCCGAGCACACAGATACTGTCGTTGTTGTCGTTACCGGAGTCTCATCAGCATGTTGGAAGAAACTGGGCCGCAGTGGTTGTCTGAGGAGGTGAAAACCGGAGTAAGTATGAGATTATTATGTCTTTAAGAGACTTTTAGTTGACTGATGATGTCCGCAGCGCTGGAAACCTGTAATGAAGGACGTCTGAGCCTCATGCGGCCATATTTTATTTCCTTTACTTCTGTTTACAGACAACCATCATTGCCATCGAGTTTAACGGAGGGGTCGTGCTGGGGTCTGATTCCCGAGTGTCTGCAGGGTAAGGTAGTGTGTGTGTGTGTTAACATGCATTGTGTGTTCAGTTCTAACGGCGTAATAGGGGAGACTGGGGACGGTTGCAACGCTCCTTGCACTTCTCTCGGTTTATCAGAGTGTGTGTGGACTAGACACACCAAAACTTTATATGTTAAACTTACATCAGTCTGCTAATTGCTCATACCATTTAAAGATGATTACATGCGACATATAGCTCTCAATATTCATTTGAATGAAAGAAGTTAGACACTGCAACTGATCCCAACCCTGGGGACAGTCGCAACATAATCAAGAGATGGTTGCAACATGTTAAAGCTGCTATCCTGCTTCATTACGTCACTGTAAAGCTGACTGGGAAACCAGTAAAAACAGGCTTGTTTCATCTCAACTGCTTTATAACCAGTTAAAAAACTCCTTGTAGTAGCTTTAAAAATCATTAAATTTCACTAATTAACTTTAGCTTTGTGTCTCAATAAGCATAGTGATGTGAAAACATTCATGTTATTTTAATGATATTGTAGTATTATTAATTTATTTAGAATATTTACGTTATTGAGTTTTGTTTTTGTTTATGTGTAGAATATAGGCCTGTATTGACTCAGTGTGCAGACTTTAAAGATGCTATTTAATCTCTTTATATTTTAGTGTGACACAAGAAGAATGGAACAATTTTCAATGCAACAAACTTTTATTAAACATGTATTTATTGCACAAAACTGCAGCAAAGACAGGTTTATATTGAAAAAGACTAAAAGACTGTTGTGTGTTGCAACTTGTCTCCACCTTATCAGCCATGACAAATCAACATGTGTTAGCTAGACTCTCTGACCCTGACAGATGCTAACCATGTCACTTAGAAGTCAACAAAGCAAGGATTCAAACAAAGTTAGTTTTGATTTGCAGTCATTGCTTGTTGCAACCATCCCTACACTATCCTACTATTTTATTAAGGCACCATGATTCTTACACTTCTAACTCTTTGTCTTTCCTTCTCCACTCACCTCTTCACACACACACACACACACACACACACACACACACACACACACACACACACACACTCACTCCATCCAGGGCGTCAGTGGTGAACAGGGTGATGAACAAGCTGTCCCCCCTCCATGACAAGATCTACTGCGCTCTGTCAGGCTCTGCAGCAGACGCTCAGACCATCGCTGAGATTGTCAACTACCAGCTAGATGTTCACAGGTAAATAGACCAAAAAATTTAGACCAACACACTTTTATTAAATACCATATGGCAACATGTGGTTTAGTCCAACTCTGATTGGCAGTGACATCTTGACTCCAACATTAAACCTCTGATAAAATGAGCAATGTCTGAAATTATGTTATCTGAATGTTTTCATATAATTGCCCAGATAATGGTGTCCCTTAACGGTGTAAAGACTGCTCCCCAAGTGTTTTCATCCTGCCAGAAATTGTCTGAGAAATTTTGAGTACAATTCAGAAAATGCCACTGAAATACAAACACTTAGGGTAATATTATGACATGAAAAAGTTTCAAGATATTTAACACTCATCGCCAAGTTTAAACTACTGGCAGCTTAAATCTAAAGTTATCAGTGTTGTGTCTAAACCACAATGCACACAACTTTTGTCACTCTCTCTTTTTTGGGAGACTCCGCAAACATGTCTTTTATAGTATATTTATTTTGTTAATTTTGAATAAAGAGATTTACAACTCCTCCATCCCATCCAGGATGACACAACATTTTCTGTAAAAAAGAGAAACTTAATATGCATAATATTAAAATAAGTAAGTAAATATACACGGGAAAACCCGACAAATGTAATATACATTGTGTATGTGTGACACATTCATAAGCGACCTTGTCTGCTCACAGGCATCAACAAGGTCGTTCATAAAGTGTAAGTCACATTTTCTTATGCCAGACTGCAGACTGTATCTCCTCAGTTCACTGACTAGAATCAGCTGTTTGAACATCCTTCCTTTTTTAAAGCAGTTGCATGTTTGGTTTGCAACAGACAGAAATGAATTAATTTAGTTTCTTTTAATTTACTGGAAATTCTCAGGGAATATATGCAATAATCACATTTTATCTTCTGTCATGTGTTCTTATGTCAGTATTGAGATAGGTGAGGACCCCCAGGTTCGCTCAGCCGCCACTCTGGTGAGGAACATCTCGTACAAGTATAAGGAGGAGCTGTCAGCACATCTCATCGTGGCCGGCTGGGACAGAAGAGATGGAGGACAGGTCAGTGAGCTCACGTAGTTGGCTGCAGTCTGGAGGGAAGAGAAGGGAATCTTTAAATATGAAAGATGTAATGTTAATAATGTCAGAATTAATGTTTTTGCGACTTCTGAGTTGACTGTGAGGTTGCTATAGAAAGTTTTTGTCCTATTGTTGCTGGATGCTTTATATAAAGGATCTTATGGAGCCAACACACTTGATGTTATAGGTGTACATACAGAATGACTTTATGATCTGTCTTGTTCCTCTCTGTTTCCGTGCCCTTTGACCTCTTCCAGGTGTTTGCAACCCTGAATGGTCTCCTGACACGACAGCCTTTTGCAGTTGGCGGCTCTGGCAGCTCGTATGTTTATGGGTTTGTTGATGCCGAGTATCGCAGGGGCATGAGCAAGGAGGAGTGCCAGAAGTTTGTTGTCAACAGTACGTTTATTTTCATTTTGTTATGGTGAAAAGAGAAATTTAAAAGAGACATTTTCTGCTTCTTCCACTGACTGCTGAGAAGTCCATCACCATAATATCTCATACTATATAAAATATTTTGTCCTATAAAAGTTAAATCATTTAGTTGAGTCTCTTCATCTGTCTCACCCCTTCTTCATTGACTTCCTCTCTCTTGTAGCGCTCTCTTTGGCGATGAACCGTGATGGCTCCAGCGGAGGCGTGGCCTATATTGTCACCATTGATGAAAACAGCACAGAGGAGAAAGTCGTTCTAGGAAATGACTTACCCACCTTCTTTGATCAGTGATCAATATATAGTTTATCATCTCTAGTCTACCAAGACACTGTGGTGCAGGATGCAATTAGATATTTGTTTTGCTTACAATTGCCAGCAGTTTTTTGCTCAGTGGTCAACTAACTCAACTTTTAAACTGAAAAATATTGGATAAGAATACTTTAACTAATGATTTTAATAAAAAGGAAAAATTAAGTGCATTGCTCTATAATTCTTAATAATTCACAAGAGTTTCAAGAGTTGCTAGCATCCTCAGATTAACAGCTGATCAAGTTTGTGGCTCAGCATTAAAGACTTTAAAATACCAACTTTACTGATTTATCCTCTGAGGAAAAACTACTGAAAATATGTTTAATCATTTCAATCCCTGTCTGTAATTTTAATAGGATTATCTCATCAGAGGGATGATGGTCATCATGCATGATGAAAGTACTACCAGTTTATGTTTTAATGGGCCTGAATGATAAATAAAAGTAAATTTACCTACTTATGACAAAAACTGAACCCCTGACATTCCTTTAGTCTCTCTATGACTTGTCTGACTGAAACACTACACTTTGTGTAACAGCAGCAACCGTCTGACAAACAGATCACCAAAAAGTGAAAGTCAGATTCGTTGCACCACCACAGGATTATATCACCGTTTGTCATCTCAGTGTAAAGACTAGATTAAAATACTTAACTGGTGGCTGGTGTTTTGCCTGCATGTTTGGACCGAACAATTAAAAGCCTGCTAAAATGTACATGAATTTTGAATATATCCTGTTATACACACGTGTCAATATGTTAAATCTAAATTCAAATAAAAGAAATGTGTTGAAATCTTTTTGATGTCTCCTCTTTACCTTGAACCATCCCTTTAAAATCTGTTTTATGGTCTAAGGGAGGATGATGATGATGATGATATAAGTAATTCATATGTATATTATATCACTTTAAGAATCCTGCATTGTCCTACTTCCAACTTTGGTTTTGCTCAGAGCAGTTCACAGACTTCAGGGAAACCCCTGGTCGTGCTAGAAAACGAAACTGAAAGTAAATGAAAACCTAAAACACTGGTGCCGCGGGAGAGCAGGTCATATGAGGACGACCGTCGTTTGAAAATGGAAGGCAACACAGCAACAGTAACGCGCAAAGTCGTTACTTTGATTTTAGCAGTTTGCGTCGACCTTTCCTTGTTTTACGCATCGGAATTTGAAGTGAGTCGCAGCGTCTTTGGGCATCTTGCGCGTCTCTGGGTCTTTGCGGCTCTCCGGGGTTTGACACTAACTGCTGTAACCGTGTTCAGCCTTGGGGACCTCAAACCACTACTGATTCGGTTTATAACGGTGCACAGCCTGCTGCCCGCGGTGTTTGAGACCGGGACCAAAGTGCTGTATCATGAGGAGACCCAGTGTGGCTTATTGGCGGATACGTGCTGCTGGTTGATGTGCGCCGGAGCGGCGCTGGCTGCTGCTCTGTTTTGGGAAATCACCATCCCGGACACCGACGATGCGGCCGCCGGTGAAGAGAATAAGCAGAAAGCCAGAGAGCTTTTTCTGAGGGTCCTGCTCATGTACAAACCCTACTATCAGCTGCTGCTGGGAGGGCTCGTGTTCCTGTCGCTGGCTGTTATCTGTAAGTGTAACAGATGATGATGTCAGTGATGATGATGATGATGACTTAAACTTCATCTTTCAACTTTATTTGTCCCCGAGGGATAAGTGGTTTTGCAGTAGGACATAAAAAACAAAACAAAAAAAAACATACAAAGTCTACAACCAACCAGCACGGGCTGGGAACATCTCAAGGAGGGAGGGGGGAGGTCATGATGACGATGATGATGATGATGATGATGAGTAAAGACGGTGGTACAGATGCTGAAGAGGATAATGGACAATTAAGCTATGAACACAAAAATCATCTTTATAAGCTTTGATTTTCATGACTACAATTATTTGCATGTCATTTTACAATTTGAGTGTCAAAGTGTGATTAGAAACAATGACACTGAAAGAGTCAGTAGTCCTGCTTTGCCCCTGAGATACACAGTGCCCCATTCATGGTTGATTGTTTATTATTCATTTGTTTATTTATTTACGTCCTTCTTTGGTCTGGAAAGCATATTGAGATACTGCATCTCTTCTTCCAGTCCTGTCAAGCCAGCAGCACATGCAGTTTCACCTAAAAGACTATTTCACATGTTAGAATGCATAAAATATGTTAACAAAACATCACAACTTAAATGGAAAAAGAAAATAAGCAATACAGACCAGACCAGCAACATCCATATAACGTTCTACCTCAAGTCACTGATTATATTAAACAGCAACATATTTCCTTCAGGGATCATAGTGAAGATGATGACGATGATGATGATTAGAGCTGCAACGATTAGTCGATTAATCGATCAAACTTTATTGAGCAGCTGGTGTTAAATTTAATCCTGATTTTGTCTGAGGCCCTTCAATTTCACTTCCATACTTTTTATTACAAGTTCATCATTCTTCAGTCACAAGTGCTTTCGCTCCGTCTACAAAATTAATTGATTACTGAGTAAACTGAATATCTTTGGGTTC